>CBVK0101751331.1:0-12578 GCA_900067695.1 Picea abies | reverse complement strand
AACCCTAATGTGGTTAGGTTTCCCTGCATGCACACCTTGCATGCTTTCCTCTCACATGCTACTTTTCCTCTTTTTTCGACGTCGCTTTTCCTTTATTTCCAGTGCACTCCCATGTATTTTGGCGTTACTTTAATTCCTTCAAAACTTCTTCGATTTCTCCCAAAATTGGCCTACGCCAATAGGCCCCCAACACTGACATATTGACTCGTCCCTAGTCACTCACGGACTCCAGCATCTTTCACTTCCTGTTCTAGTGCATCGTACATCTCTGTTATCCGTTGTCACTACTTCTGAGCTTGGTTTCTCTTTTCTGTCATGGCGTCTAGCACCTACACAGTGATTGGTGGTCTTAATATCTCTCCCCCCTCCAAGCCTATCTACTTTATGCTCACTTTCACTGCATCAATTTCCACAACCAGCTACTCTGCCTTCTCCTACAATAGAACCAACTGAGCCTGTCTTTCCATATTTGCGCCTGTAATGAATTTTCCTCTACCTGTAGGCTCTTCATTTTTACAGAAGTATTGATATTCTATGGCAGTGACATTGTCTTATGTCATTGATTTACCTCTGCTAGTACAATTTATCTTCATGCACTTTCATCTCTTGTAGGCTCCCATCCTCTAAGAGTTGTGTCCATAGTTGGGTGCTCTTCTCCAATAGTTCGTTCATTCTATGTATTTTCTAGGCTATGTTCTTTGCAGATGATGTCGCATCTTGATCTCTTTGTGCTTTGACTTCTAAAGGAGTAGTAGGTATTGCACACTCCTCCAGTTCCTTAATATGGTCTTTGTAGTGTTGCAAAGTCTACGCTATCTTTCTCATCTTCTCTTCCGAAGATGCTCCCTCAGATTATGCGTTGTCTGAGATGTCTTGAAATACATGTGGGTCATCTTCCTTTGATATTTCTTCTTCCACATGATAGTATGGAAGTAGTTCCTTTACTGTCTTCTTGTGTTGTTGTTGATACTCTGTCATGAGTTCAAATTCTGGTTCATCAACAAATATCACCCCTCTTATATGTTTGAGTGTTGAATCCATGTTGGGGTTCTCATGTTCAAATGAGAAAATGACTACAAATTTTTTTTGTAATGTTGTCCATTCTGTCGTGCCTCTACGCAGTTCTTGGTCTACATACCAGTTTGTTGGAATTCCTTCCAATGTGTGGATGAAGTGATGAAGCCATTCCTATGGTGGTGTCATCCTCCATAGTTTTATGCACTTCTCCAAGTTTTATGTTGGTGCCACAATTCCATCATGTCTATGCATCTCATCGCTTCCTTGCTCTACACCGGATATAATGCACAATATTCTCTTACATTGGTACCAATTCTTAATAGTTTCTTTGTGTCAACCCCACCATATTGCAGGTGTTTCCTTGAGTGCAATGTCTAGGGCCAAGAGCCTCTGATTGTCTAACAGTTCATCTTCATATCTTGTTAGTAATTCTTCTAAGTCATTCACCCCATGAAAACTGGGAGGTTCTCTTATCTTTGTACCCACCCATATTATTGCGCAGTCTATTCTTGTTCACTTTCTTATGGATACTTCATGTAGCCTTTGATGCCAATTTTCCAACTCTGTATTTGAATTAGAAGAACATGATGTGATTCTCCTCCAGCTGAGTGTTCCATCTGCAGTTGAGTTGACATAATCTTCTTCGCGCGCGGTGGTTCTATACAACTGGTTGATATCCTCCAAATATAATCAAGTTTGTTCCACAAACCTTTCTCCTTTTGATGGGTCTAATGGTGCAACAAATCTATATTATCCTGATTCAAATGTCATCTTCCTTGTCTTCAAGTTGATTATGGCCTGGTTATCAAATGCCCAATCCAGTCCAAGCAATGTTGGATAAGGTGTTGTGCCATCCACTATTTCTATTACTTCAAAGTCTGCCTTAGTGCGCACTCCATCCAGATCTATTGTCACACCCTTAAGCCTTCCAATTGGTAGAACTCTGTGTTGGTTTTCTAGCTTCAATTGGATAGGTGAATATCCTAGTGTGGGCTCTCCCATGCACTGCTATGTCTTCTTGGGTAACACATTTACCTCGGAGCCTAAATCCAGTATGATATATTCCATATTGAAATCTCCAATGTTAGCATTCAATATGAATTCCCTGCTTGTCCTCCTTCTTGTATGGAGGTGATTGACTAATTTCTGTTCTAAATTCCTCTGTTCTTGTGTGTTACATATTTCTAACATATTTTTCAAAACTTTAACAGATTATGGATCATTTAGTAGTTTAACATAGGATTGCAGAAAGGTCTTTATGGTACTTACTTTCTCTTCATGTTGTGTTCTACTGGTGTGGTCCATTGATAAGGGAATTTAGTACATTAGTACATTCTGATTATGTTGCACAACTGATGTAGAAGCAACATCTCATGTGAGGAAATCCTACATGTCTTCCTTGAATGTTTCTTTTTATTTCCTCGCATCAAACAGTTTCTGTGATTCGGTATTCTTCTTCACCTATTTGTGTTTAGTTGGATCTTGTCGTAATTCATCATCTCCTATCTTAGTTCCTCCTCGCATAACTATGTTGATATTTCTTCCATCATTCATGGCTTCGAAAGATATCCACTGGACATTCGGATTGTTCTGATTCCATTTTTCTTTAATTTTCCCCAAAAGTGTTGGGCATTCCTTTGTATCATGGTCTGTTGCACCACAATACATACATGTCATAGGTGGAAGTGGAAATTCCCTTCCATAATGTCCTGGTTTTTGGAAGTTATGGAATACTATTATACCTCTTCCTCTTCCAAATCCTCCTCCACCTCTGCATCCACCTCGATCTCCTCGGGGTGCATTGTACTAAGGCACCTGATTATACTATGTGGGATTATACTAAGGTTGCGTAGTGCTATACTACTACTGCATAGTGTTGTATGGAGGTGGTACCTGGTTAAACCGAGGTATAGCTTGCCCTGTCATCATTTCTACCTACACCCTATAGGTGTATAAAGTTCTCTCTTGCATCAAGTCCATTTTCCTACAATCTTTGTTGTCATGACCCATTGATTTGAAAAAGTTGCAATATTAACTCTTGGGTATTGTCTGATACTTCGGCATCATTGGACAATGATATGAATCATGTCCATTTTTTTTAAAGATATCGCACCATGGTCCTCCTGTTGGCAAAGGGTTTGGTATCCTTGTTTCCATGTACTGCGTGAAAGTTGGGCACTCATTCTTGTGGTAGCCTTTCGTCCTGCATGTGGTACACCAAATAAATTCTCTTTTCTCTTTGCTCCTATTCTGGTTTAGTTGAAATGTGAGATTCTTCAAATCATCCTTCTTCTCTTCTATTGTTGGATCTTTCTTCTGATACTAGTTCTCTTCGATTTGTAGGGATTCCTGCAGAGCCGTTGCCTACGTTTGAAACTTTTGCTACCTCAAAGGGTGTTTCAGGTGTGGTAGCAGTGAATTCACAAAGAGATGTCTATGTTGCATATATGTCATGACATTATTCAATTTACCCTTCAATCGTTTGAACCTATAATCAATCTCCCAAACAGACTCCCATGGTTTCTGTTTGATCTCAATCATCTCATTCATGTACTGATCTTTTGAACTAGGCTTATGAAATTCATTTATTAGTAGCTTCTTGACATCTGCAATCATCCTTGTTGTTCCTGGTGGAATGTTTACAACTAAGCTAATGTACCAATCTAGTGAGTGGTCTCTTATCTTGATAGCTAATTGTGCAAGTTTTGTATCCTCATATGTGCTCTACTTTGCTTCCCAAATCTTCTCACAAATAAACAAGTACTTTTCAGGATCCTCTGATGCATTTCACTTGAATTCAGGTAACTTGATGGTGGGATCATGTCATGCCATTTTGACCAGTGATGAACTACGACCTCCATGCGGTGTAGATACTTGAATACTAATTCCTAAACAAGATCCTCCAGTTGTTTCTCCTTGATTGGGTGCACTTCATGTTGTCTTTCTTCCACCAAAATTCGGTTGTCTAAACAATGGTGTTATTTCTGGTGTATTAGTCGCACATGGGGTTATGGGTTCCACACTGACACTAACATGGATAGGATTTATACCTTTTGTTCCTGCCATTGGACCTTTCGTCTTCCTTTCATATGTTACACGTAGTATTTCCTCAATATTCTCCACATCCCGAAGATCCTCTACCTCTTCTTCATCACTTTCCAAGCCCTATCGATCTGCTATGGCTCTCTTCTTATTATTCATCTTATATTGGTAGGGTACTCCACTGCGTGTTTTTCCAGTTGTTGCCATTATCTTCTTGATCTGATATTCCTCCATCATGATTAGTTCCAAGGCCTCCTCCTTCTTTCCCTTATCCATCTCGTCCTCCATTTCTCTATCTCTTATCAGTGATTCCCCCCTTCCCCCATGCACGTAGGGAAGTTTAGTTGTATGTTTCTATAGTCATTAAACCTTTGTTATATAGTAATATCTTGATCGAATTATACAATGATATGATATACCTACCTCTAGGTCCTTTTAGGAAATATTTCTCTGCTACGTTATAAGAATTCGCAGTATCTACTGCAAATTTTGTGATAAATCCTGCAACAATACTATCTAGCCATAAATCTATTGCATGCATGAATTTGTTGTTAACTTGTTGTAACTGTGTGATCTCCATAGGATTCCACTTGAGTCGTTTAAATCGATTTGGAGGGTGGTTGTATTTTAACCTTAATAGCCACTCCCACAACACATGCGGGAAATCACAGAAAAAGACCTCACGCAGGTCGCTCAACACGTACTTTTCCAGATATTTGTGCGATGTTATTTTAAGGTTTTTGTTATCCTTTTGTGTAAACTCAAGCTCCTTTGTTTTCAATCAGATTTCAATATCTTCCTTTGTTGGATTCCATGGTATGAACATTCCTTTTTATACCTTCATTATCTTCATGATTCTTTCACCGATCCCACTCACTCAATCCCATGCAGTTACAACCGACAACAGAACCATTTGTTGGTTGTTACTCCTTCTCTAACCACTTATTTGGGTGATCTAGGTTCAGATCTGAACATCTTCCAATAAATCCTTCTAAACCTATCGGCCCTCCTGGTAAACGAAAAGGAAACACAACACATAGGATGTACTACTCAGTCTCACCTGAGATAGTTCTATGGGTGACTACAATGCTCAGATGCTTGCAGTCTACGAAAGAGTGGGGATTTGGGATTGAATTTCATCTTCTTAATCCTTGATCCAGGGGTTCCTTCTATTATTCTGAAGATCCATTCCTCTATTACATGGATGCATGCATTCTAACAAATATAACATTTAACATATCTCACAGAATTATTCATTCATCAACTAACTATTTACATAAATAACTTATGCAATAAACACATCACATAACACATTACATATGTGTTACCATGGTTCACCCCCTCTTGGGCTATGTCCATAAATATCTGGCTCTTAGGATCTTTTATTATGGTTCTGTAATATATGGCGTCGCGCACACTACAACTCTGTTCATACCATCATGATGTTGGGTATGTGTTATATTCTTTGTACGAGAATTAGTGTTAAGAAATCTACACATGAAACAGACTCCATGACCTATTTTAGGTTGACTAGACCACACTAGACTCCTCATCCTGCTATATAACCCTCAAGGTCTAGTTATTTGACTCTCCTACAAATCAAAAACTTACGAAAAAGGTATAATATCTTTCATTCATTCTCCTAACCAACCAAAACTGTATTCTCTAATATTTTGGGACAACAACCCCCAACCTAGACCTCCTAGGTACTTATTTATACTTATTTTTGTCTTATCAACCATTACAATCTCCTACAAAAACCATAACCATAATGTGGTTAGTTTTCCCTGCATGCACGCCTTGCATGCTTTCCTCTCACTTGTTTCTTTTCCTCTTTTTTCAGTGCCCCTTTTCCTTTATTTCTGGTGCACTCTCCTTTTTCAGCGCTAGTTTAATTCCTTCAAAACTTCTTTGATTTCTTCCAAAATTGGCCTGCACCAACACAAGTTAAAACTTAAACAGATGTGTGAAAACTCTAGAATACAGGTCGACTCAACATAATAAGTAATATTGAAGTATTATATGCATAAAATGGTAGGTCATCCTTGGTTGAAGAGACACCTACTCACCTGACGAGATTAGTATAAATAGAAATAACTTTATCTCATTTGGAAAAACACACACTCACTCAATTGGTGCACATATCTTATAAGTGAAATAACAATAGAAGTATTGCACAAGTATGGAAGAGGAGCAACAAGATCTGTAGTGGTGCAGGACACTCTTGTTCAGCCTTTTCAGTACTCTTACTTGTGTGCTACCTTGGAGAAGGTGTTCTCTCTTGGTTTATCTATTGGTTCTAGTGTGGCTTCCCGGAATCATTCGATATAGAAAAGGATAAGGTGCTCGGTGGTGGATTTGTGCCTATGGTTGGGTGAAAATGGTGTAGCATTGTCTATGGTAAACGAGCACAATATTGTAACACTACAACCACCATCACCTAAGCCATATATCTTCTTGTGATCTCTACAGGCTATAAATGAGGCACTAAAATGATTCCTGAGGGAGGGTATTGAGTTGTACCCCCCACCATATAGATAGAGTAAGTTCCCATAAAGGTCAAGAAACTAAAATCTAGGACCTCCTCATGAGGGCATTACGAGGGAACTTCAAAAAATCAAGTTGCTAGAATTTTCTGGGGCTCGTGCAAGGGAACATGTTAAGGCATGGTTGAAAGGTATAACAAGGTGCTTCACACTAAAAGAGTATTCCTCCACCTCAAAGGCCAAATCAATCATCTTCCATATTCGATACAGTGCCTTGAATTGGTGGGGAAACCTAGAAAGACAATTGCACCTCACTCTAAACATTGTCTTATGGGAATTATTTGAAGAAAGTACCTACATGTATTTTAAGAAGAACAATAAGTAGGATCCTTTCATGCTCTGGTTCCAGGAGGTTGAATAGTCAAGGAATATTAGATGAGGTTCATGCAAATTGTTAAGTGTGTCTCATACATGGAGACTGATCAACATCAAGTAGATCTCCTTGTGTATGAGTTGAATCATAAGATAAGCTCCTTGGTGTAAATGGGGAAACCATCTTTAATTGATGAAGCAATTGAAAATTATTATTATGAAAAATAAATTTTGGATATCAATCGGGGCATAATATATATCATTCCATAGTAGTTAGGTTTCGTGAGGAAGGCCTCTCAAACCTTCGATAGGGGAGGAAATTCTAGGCCACCTTTTTATGGAAACAAAGTTGTACCTAGATTCATTGCGGAAAGTGTTTCAATGGAAGCAAGTACAACATATAATTCATCATCAAGAACTCATTAGAGTTTATGCCATCCACAAGGAACTATTAATAGGAATAGGGGTTCTAAGGGAAGGAACTCATCTCATAGGTCTCCATGGTACATCATGAAAATTCTACCCCAAATTACTTGTTGGGGGTACAGGGGACCTCATTACTAATGTGACTACCTAGAGTCACAATATAACACCATGCAGAGAGAAGGGAAGGCTTTGATGGGGAAGGCATGAAGTAACCACCAAATATATGTAGTGGTTAATAACTATTAGGCCGAACATCAATTCACATTGGTGGAGTCATCAAGTAAAATAAACAATGTCAAAATTAAAATCGTGTTTGATTTTGGTGCATGAGATAGTTTTATTTCACCATATGCATTAGAGAAATGTGGTTTGGTAGCCTATGAACAATACAAATTTAAATAGGTAGAGATGTCTTCTGGGGTAAAGAAAGTGGTAGTACCTAGTGTTGAGAAATGTTTTGTATACCTAGGGATGTGTACAACTAGGCTAAAAGTGTATGTAACTACCGTGGGACTTATTATATAATTATTGGTATGTACTAGAAGGAAGCTCATTGAGATTTCATAGACTATTTCAAGAAGAGATTCATTTTTTTAGATGATGAGATAAGGTCAATTAAAATCCATGGTATTAACAGGAAAGTGTCTCTACGTTGCATCTCTATAATGAAAGTTAAATGTTTCATGAAATAAGGATGTCAGTTGTACGTAGTATAGGCAGTAAGTGATGGAAAGGGAACCTCTTTATATGAGTACCTAGTCTTATCAGAATTCAAGGATGTTTTTCCCAAAAATTTGTCAAGGTTAACTCTTGAGAGAACTTGATTTCACTATCAAGTTAAAACCTAGCACAAGGCTAATCTCTAAGACACCTTATAGGATGATAGCTCCAAAAAGTTGTGATTTGCAGATGCAGTTGAAGGAACTATTGGACTTAGGGATTATTAGGCCCAATGTTTCACCATGGAGTGCATCAATAATATTTTCTAAGAAGACGGATGGCTCATTTTTATTGTGCATAGAATATAAGGATTTTCATAGAGCCATGGTGAAGAATAGGTACTCAATACCTCGAATAGATGATCTCTTTGATCAAATGAAAGGAGCTACAATTTTCTCAAAAATATGATCAGTTTATCACCAGTTAAGGAGTAAGGAAGGTAACATTCCTAAGACCACCTTCAAGACTCAGTTTGGTCACTACGATTTCCTAGTAGCGCCATTTAGTTTAACCAATGTAAAAACTAAATTCATTAGCCTCATGAATAGTATATTACAAATGCACTTAGACCACTTTGTGTAGCTCTTTCTAGATGATATTCTCATCTATATGAAAGGGAACATGAGGAGAACTTACAGTTAGTTTTTTCATGCTTAAGAGAAAACAAATTGTATGTTAAGTTGTCTAAATGTTCTTTCTTTTAGAAATATATTCACTATATTGGTCATATTATTTCAGGGGAGGAATCTTGGTGGATCCAGAAAAGGTGAAGGCCATAATGGTTTGGCCAATGATGAAAAAAATTCTCATGAGGTGCAAAGCTTCATGGAGATAGTCAAATACTATCAAAGGTTTTTGGAGGGGTTCTCAAAGATTACAAAACACATCATTACCTCAAAATGAAAGGGAATCACATATGAGTGGACCAAGGAATGTGATGCTACATTTGAAAAGATTAATAGTCCACTAACCAATTTGTTGATCCTATGAGTACTTGATATGGATAAAGAATTCACATTCTGCACGTGTTCCTCTAAACAAGGGTTGGGCGTTGTGTTAATGCAAGATGGGGGAGTGATATCATATGAATATCTAAATTTGAATCATCATGAGGAGAATTATGTCACGCATGATTTAGATTTGGTATCCATAATGCTCACTCTAAATATTTGGAGGAATTATTTTGTCAAGAGAAGCTTTATACTCAAAACTGATAAACAAAACCTAAATTATCTCTTCACTCAAAGGGATTTGAATGCCAAGAAAAGAAAATGGAGAAAATTTATGAGTGGGTACAATTTTGGAATTTTGTATATCAAGGGAAAGGAGAATGTGGTGGTTGATACCCCAAGTAGATGGTTGTGGATATTCTCCTTGGTCCCTTTAAAGGTCAATTTGAGGGAACAAGTGTTGGGACAACTTCTAAGAGATAGTTGGCATTTAAAGGTTACTTTAGCACTTCGGAATGGGAGGCATTTAGAACCTAAGTTCGAAGGGTATGTCCTTGAAGTAGATAGATTGTTGAGTTTTAAAGAGAGGATGCACATCCCCAAGGAAGGAGGTATTCAAAGAACTATCCTTGAGGAATCCCATAGAGCACTTTACTATGTGTGTCTTGGTGTGAAGAAGATGTATGCAAACATGAAGAAGGTTTTTTTTTTGGTAGGCATGAAGCAAGATGTAGTCCAATTTTTCACTAAATGTCTTGAGTGTTAGCAAGTAAAGGTTGATCATCACCACCTAGAAATACTCTTACAATCATATGAATGTCTAAATGGAAAGTCATTTCTATGGATTTTGTTGTGGTATTTCCTCTCACCTCACAACAACACAATGCCATTTTGGTCGTAGTTTAATTTATGTCTAGGTTTTGGACAAGTTTGCATTAAGTGTTGGGGATTCAATTGAACTTGAGCACACAATATCATCCTGAAATGGATGGGAACATGGAAAGAGTGAATCAAATTATGGAAGACATGTTTAGGATGTATGTTATGGATAATCAAACCCATTGCACACAATATCATCCTGAAATGGATGGGAACATGGAAAGAGTGAATCAAATTATGGAAGACATGTTTAGGATGTATGTTATGGATAATCAAACCCATTGGGAAAATTACCTACATTTGGTGGATTTTTCTTACAATAACAATTACCAAAGCTCAATCAATATGCCTCCTTATCAAAGTCTGTATGGAAGGAAATTTAGGAAACCATTGAGTTTGGACAAGTTAGAGTATTGAGTGATAGTAGGACCATAATTGATTCAAGAGATGGAGGAACATGTGATTCATATTATGAAATGGCTAAAGGAAGCACATGATAGATAGAATATTTCCAATGCGCATAGGAATGACCAAAGTTATAAAGTAGAATATTAGTTTTTTATTCGTATCAAGCCTAATAAGAGTACAATTCAGTTTGGAAAAGGGACAGAGTTCTCACCTCAATTTTTAGGGCCATTAAAATTTAGGAAAGAATTGGACCAATTTTTTATCATCTTGTACTATCATCCCACTTGCAAAAAAATCATGATGTTTTTCATGTATCTATATTATGACATTATGTTACTAATGAATCTCATGAACTTAACTGGAAAAAATTGTAGGTCTGGAATGTGGGAACCATTTTGGTCGAACAATTACACATATTGGACCATAGGGTCCAATAGCTCATGCACCACTTAGTGGACCGATTTAAGGTCTAGTGGGACCAGTATATCCCAGGATCTGCTACCTAGGAGGACACAAAGACCATGTGTCAAGATCATCCCACTATTTTTTTTACCATAACTTCAAGACAAATTTTCCCTAAGGTTTGGTGTAGGTAAATCCCCATTTTGAATTAGGAAGCTAAACTACATGATGAACTATTTGGTATTCCTTTGCTTATTATCTGTCAAAATCTGTTGGAACACTGAAACTTTATTATGTGAATATACGAACCTACTTATATGTAGAAGTTATGTACAATTATTCTTTATGTTATTATTGATGGTTGCTGTGTCAAATATTTACTTCTAGCATGTAAGATTTAAATGAAAGATTGTGGTATGTGGATACTAGTTTAGATTGTATGTTGTAACAAATCAATAGGTACAATGCATGTGATAAAAAACTAGTAGGTTTACATTGTTCGTCGATGAGTAATATGGAAAGAACATATAAATAGTTATATGGTTATGCATGATCTTGTGTTGCAAATTAACCTACAAGTTGGATAGGCTAAGCAATAGCCAGATAAGTGTAATACTAAAGTGACATAGATGTTGTGGACATCAAAAGAGAAATGGTATGCTAGGAAGCATTATTATGTTATTTAATAATGTTTCAATACATAGTTAAGATATTTGGGCAAGTGTAGGCTTTATAAGAAGTGCAGTTTCCCAAACTAGTATTTGAAGACAAATCTATAAGAACAAGAACAACACCATAGTATGGTCAATGATAGGCTATTGACCCTAATTCTATCAAGAGGGGAGGAGATATTACCCACCATTTATCTTCTAAAAGTTGGAGTCATGGGAGGGCTATGTTAAGCTATGCTCCACTAGACATGTGATAGAAACTTCCAATTTCCTGTTAGGGAAGCTTGGTCAAGATAGTTTACACTTCCACTTACGAGTTCTATCTAGAGTTAGGTTAGTGTAGTTGAAACTCCAACATAGTCCAATAGAGGAAAAGATACGATGTGGAATATGGAAGTAGGTTATGGAGGAAGGGTGATTCGATGTATTAGAGAATGTTGTTGGGAATTATAAGTACAAACTTAGTTCTTTACTTAGTCCCTTTTGTGTATTAAATTCTTTTTTTAATTCAGTTATGATGATTTTGGTGTAATGTTTTGTCCATATTGGGTTATTGTGACATAGTTAGTAAGACTTTTGGATTTCGTGTTCAATGATTGTTGTCTTCCATGATTGGATTAGAGAACATAGGAACTATGCATTAGATTTTGATCCGAAAAGATCTTTTAAACGACAATGGTTGAGTTATCATGCATGTATTATTTTACCATTTCAGAAACTAATGAAAGAGGAAGAATGAAAGAGGACACAAATTATACATTAAGCATTATACAGATATGAACATAAGAATGAAGACAACAAACCATAAACACCGATGTGATAACGGAGTTCGGTAATCTCGCCTACATCTCCGGGCCTTTGTCTCAGTGGACTTTCTTATTTCTCTTCAAATATTTTCAAGTACATCATTAAAGTGCCAATGTATTACAACAATGAGTTGGTCGTGTTCTACCAGATCTCAAGAACCCATCAAAACTAACGACACCCAAATTGGATAAATGAAGCTCCCAGAAATGGTCCACAAAGGTGCGCTCCTCAATAGCTTCCCTGCATGACAATGGCTTTGGTTCAAGATTTCCACAGCATAAACCTGCTATGAACCTTCTCTCTTGGCTTCAAAATCCTCTGGTTTTTATAGGCCTGAAGTTGGTAACCATTGTCAGACAGTTGCCTTAGGTTGATGGATAGTTGGTATGGATTGTTGG
>CBVK0101751315.1:0-10274 GCA_900067695.1 Picea abies | reverse complement strand
ATATATATATATATATATATATATATATATATATATATATTAAAATATGTTTAGTGGTTTTCTCCCATTTGTGTTTCCACGTAAAAATCTCTTCTGTACTATGTTTGATGATATGCATTTTTGAATGGAATTGTTAATAAGTTAATTTTTACAAGTTGTGATTAAAAATGTTAAAAAATGATCAATACTAATTCACCCCCCCTCTTAGTATTGGTGAATATTCCAATAATTGGTATCAGAGCCAAGTTCTTCAGAATCAGTCTAACCACTAGAAGGTAGATCATGGAGTGCACTAAGAATGGAACACCATTGTTTGATGGTCAGAACTATTACTTCTGGAGCAGAAGAATGAAAATTCTTGTGCAATTATGGGAATTTGATGTCTCACAAGTAGTATAATATAGATACAAGGCACCAACCACTCCCCCAACAGATAAAGATGGAAAGAAGCTTAATGAAAATAATTCAAAGGATAAAAATGTTATTTTGAATTACCTAGATGATTCGATATATGTCAAGGTTATGCATTGTGACTCTGTAAAGGATGTGTGGGATAAAATTCATTTTTTTTACTAAGGAGATGACAAAGACAAAGGGGTCAACCTTCAAAATTATAGAGGTCAATTTGAAAAACTGAAAATGAAGGACGATGAAGATATTGCATGTTATTTTCTACAATTTGATGAAATAGTGAATGCTATTAAAGTCTTGGGAGAAGAAATTAAATAACCAATGATTGTTCAAAAGGTACTAAGGTCTCTTCCAATGAGATTTGACCCTAAGATTTCAACCATAGAAGAAAGATCATATCTTTCTATGTTGAGCATCGACGAGTTACATGGAATACTTACAGCTTATGAAATGAGAATAGAATAGGATAACCCATCCAAGAAGGAAGAAACTTTCAAAGAATCCAAGAAGACAAGAAATAATAAACAAAATTCAAAGTCTAGTTGTAGCTGCAACGATGATTCAAATGAAGATGAAGAAATTGCCAACTTTGTAAGGAATTTGAAGAGAGGAAATGGTAGGTACAAAGGTAAGCTTCTTTTAAAATGCTTTGATTGTGGTAAAATTGGTCATTTTTCTTCTAAATGTCCTTATGCTAAGAATTTAGATAGTGATTAAGAAGAATTTCCCAAGAAAGAAAATATATATCGAAAGGGAAACAAGAAATAAAATGAAAGAAAAATCGTCAAGAAAATCCTTTACTCAAAAGAAGATAGTTCCTCATATAATGAGGATGATGATAATGAAAATGAATCAGAAAGAGTTCTCTTTATGGAATTGGAAACTCAACAAAATGATAAACAATATTTTGAAGAAGAAGGTGAAGTGGATCTTGAAGCGGAACTAATCCGTGCTTTAAGTGAGCTAAAAAGAGAAAGGAAGAAAAAAAAAGTCACTCAAGGAAGAATTGGTCAAGCTAAAGGAAAGTTCTCATAATCCCAACAAAAGCTCTGAAAAATTCCAACAGATTATTACAAATCTAAAGATCTATTTAGAATAAGTTGGAAGGATTGAAGAAACATTCAAAAACCAATTGGAAGAAAAGAATAAAGTAAACAAGTCTTTGGAAGCCGAAATTAATCAACAAGACATAATACTTGAAGAAGAAATCATCTCTTTGAAAACCCAACTTGAATAAGTAAAGAGAATGGAAGAAGAAATGAATATCTAGATGATGAAGAAATAAGAATATTGTGAGAATACTATAGAATAAGTTGTCACATTAAGGGTTGAAGTTGACAAGCTCAACAAGAACTTGAAGAGATTTCAAGTACTAGAAGATATTCTAGGTTGTCAAAGGTTACCCTTCAATCAAACAGGTCTTGGATACATTAGTGAGGCCTCATGCAAAGAATATGAAAATTCCAATCCCAATAAGAGAGTTTAAGAGGGAGGAAGATACACACAACCAATAATGAAAATTGAAGAGAAGTTTTCCAGGTCACCAGAAAACAATGAACCATGATCAAAATAATGAATCATGATCAACAAGAATCACACAGGATTGAATGTAGAAGAGATGTATTTCCTAGAAGATCTTCTAGTACCTCTAGGTATCAAAGAATCTTGATTCATTCTGAAGGAAACAACAGAAGATAATATCATGATCAACTAAGGCATGAATTCAAAAGGAATATATTACAAAGAGGATCACTTGCTTCCGGGTATCAAAGTTTCTTTCTTGGTTATTGTCTTACTTGTAATAACTTTGGACATAAAGTTGTAGATTGCAGATCATATGGAAGAAATATTCAATCAAGAGATGTTTACGTGCCCCCCTACAATATTGGATTTTAAAAATTCCACAACCATGGAAATATATCTCATGATTGTAGAAGCATGATGAAGTCTTCCTTGAAGGAAAACACTAATATCATATACATGAAAAGTTTGGAAAATAAAAAGAAAACCAGAAGAGCAAGTGAATGAAGAACTACCAGAGATCATACTCACACAATTTACAGAATTTTGAAATCATGACGAATCTACAGGAAAAGAGGAATACGTCAAAACTCATAATCATGACCCCACAATAGAGAATCCTTATATGTTGTTCTAATAAATTCGACTTGGAGACTCCCAGTAATGTAATATTGAAGAGGGGGAGTCTAAGAAGCAACTATTACATATTGGAGAACTATATTTCAGGTATTCTGAAGTGTTTTCATATTTTGCGAAGGAAGATTCCAAATGGTTTGATTGTGGAGGTACAAAATGTCTCACGACAGATTGTTTGATTAAGGAGCAGTTTTTAGAACACATCCCCATGCACGTATGAAGAGGTCAGTTGGCAGTTATGAGGAATATCATCTGAACACTTTTGAGGTAGATATTCATGATTGTATACATGATTCCAATTATATATTCAAGAAGGGATATATTCATTACAGATTCAATAATGTGTACTTTTTGTAGAATTGTAGATTTTGGTTTGAAGACAGAGAAAACTAGTGGACATATTTGATTCAACTTGAGAAGAAGAAATATGTGGTCATCCTTTGCAACATATTTGGAGAAGTCAACAGATAGTGTGACAAATGGGTTAGCATTGTATGCAATTGAGTAGCAGAGTCATGGACAATTTTGTGACATATGGATAGTGATGAATTAATGAGATATTTGGCAGGTCTAGAAGATAATATTTGACATGAACCAGATAAAATACATGAGAGTGGATGAAATGATATGAATAAGAAAATAAGCATATTGACAAGTGGAACCAACTAGTCAGAGGTAGGCAAGATGTTAGAGGCACAACAAGACTGGAGGAGAGAAACCATCAGAAAGCGTTATACTATCAAGAGGTGACTAGTGAATGATTATGTCATTTATGTCATCTCAGTCATGAATACTGAAATACAAGTGATGAAGGAACTTTGACATGAACACTTTTAATATACGTCAGTATATTACACTAGCAAGTATCAATGGAGAAGAATCTCTGGGAGAGAGGAAATGAAGCATATACAGGGAGCTCCATATTAATCTACAGAACATCATGAAAAGAATTCAGGAGGAAAGAAATCATCAGGGAGATTTTCCCTTTTCCATTAATGTCAAGGGGGGAGAGAAACAACAAAATCAAGAAAGAAAGATCAAAATCATGTAGACAAAGGGAACAATGATCACATGGAGAGTATTAGTGTTTCCACGAATGACAAAGGGGGAGATTGCTGGAAATTTAGTTTTCATTGATGTCAATGTTAGAAAGTTGGTCTTCATTGATGTCTAACCAAAAAGAATCCCCAAAGAAAGTGTAACATTCCCGACCACCTAGGCCGATCCATGCTACTCCAGATAACACTTTGATACCAATTTGTAGCATACCCATCCTTAACTTGTTGGGCTATGCTACACAAAGATACTTTCACAAACATCGTACACCTCAAGGACACCTAGACCAGGAAATGCTATCTCATAGAAATAATAATTGTAATATGAATATATATATATATATATAACATAAACATACAACATATTCTGCTAATACACATATTAATGTAGAAATAACAATAAGCCTACACATACAACATATATAAGAATTACTCATCAATTATAACACATGTACAAATACATAGCATGTAAATGAACATAGAAGTGGTACTTATATTTTGATACAAGTCCACCAACTGCATGCATACATTCCACAAACCTCCTAGCCATAGACCACGTTGCTCATCACTCTCAACAATGGGTTGCCCCCGAAATGGGACTAAAATCCACTGGGGAAGGGATTCCTAGGCTAGGTAAGGAGAACAGGATGTTGCACTAGTCTACATGAAGGATTTCCTCCAAGGAGCCACTTACGCCCACAACTCATAGAATCACATTCCCCACATGCATGTCCCACCCCAGGATTGTACACCTTCACTGTCCAACAGTCCATTGGCTGCTACACCTCCCTTTCCTTGGGTTTCAACAATAGGCTAGATCAGGAATTCTTGGAGCTCTGCAGCTACTACTGGATTTCCTCGAGGAGAACTCACTTCCTCAGCACACTCTCTCACCTGAAGAGAGTTTCTCACAGGCATGACAACCTGTTTATTCTATCCACAGGCCTGACAACCTGCTTCTTCACTCCATCTCCTCAGCACATGGGCATGGTGATTACAACAACAAAAACTAGACATGGAGGACGATAATGACATAACAATACACATGCAACTCGTAGGTTACAGGTGCCACAAGGGTAACCATTCAGACTTGTAGCAGAGGTTTGGGTGTCTTAGAATTTGAAAATGGTGGACTAGATCACTACATAGTTGCTTAGTTCATTAGTGAGTCACAGTAAGGGATGGATAGCCTGGTCCGAATGGTGAGAATGGTGAGAATCCCCCCCTAAATATGCATGTATATTGGATGACACTTGGCTCTCCAGGAGCAAGTTCCTCTCCACTTGGAACTCATTCCCCTCCCTAAAGGAACTTAGGATAAATTAATATCCTCTTTACAACCTTTAGAATAATAATTATATATTATTCTCTTGGGTTTAAGCTCTTAAACATAGCCCTTTTCCCCCAATCTCTCAGCCCCCTCCCTTACCCAACCTAGTGAAGCTTAGTCCCCCATACTCTTTCTTCATGGTTGGTCTGCACACAACGATGTATAATTTTTATTAATGATCTTCATAATTACATATACAAAAAAGGCTCATGGCCTTAACATCCTAGCCTCTCTGACCTAATTATCACATAAGCCTCCTAGATTATTATAACTCGGCTCACCAACCTAACAAACATGTTTACAATTCATAATTACAAATGGGGCTCTACCATGGGATATTACAATCCCCTCCCCTTATTTTTTCACTGTCCTCATTGCAACCTATTTATACACATAAAATTTAAAAATAAAAAATAAAATCTTCAAAAAGGTTCCAAGCTTTAGCTATTGGAAGCCTATTATCCACATGGTGCTCTACTTTCAAGAACCAATTATGGTTTTCATACTCCAGCTAGAATTCAATTACTCTATTCCATAGAGCTTCTTCAGAAACAATTCAACTCACTTTTCCTTATTACATGCCCCAATTAAAGCCTCTTTGAAAGCATCAACTGGCTATAGATCCACAATGTTCCAACCAACCTTAGATCTTACTGCTGATAAAGTCTCTGCAACATATCACCTCTTCGCAAGGGATATGACTCCATCAAGGAAATGGCTTCCCAAGATAACCACGACCCACAATCAATATCAACATGGTCTAGGCCAAGGTACCAAACCTCAGCAACACTCCAACCAATAGTGTCTCTTCCCCACATGCCTGTACAACCCAAGGTAGTATGCACATTCACTATCCAACATTCCATCAGATGCATAGCTTCCTTCTAGGGCTCCAACAGGCCGTATCATGAAGTCTCAGAGCACCGTGGCTCCAGGAGTTCCAACTGTCCTCAGGGGTCTGCAAGTACCTTTCAGGCCTCATACCAAGGAACCTATCCCCACACTTCTCCCTCCAGGGCTCCAAAGTTCTGCAAGGTATCCCAATGAGAAGTGTACACACACCCATATCTACTGGGGATCCATAGGGTAAGATCCATTGTCTCCAATCGACATCTTCCCCAGAGTCACTCTTTATATCAATGTTCCAACTTTAATCAATATCATCTCATCTACATAACACACATGCAGTTATCATGAGAAAACATAAAATTCTATTTCATGATTCTTCTTGGCTATTTCCATATTATGAATGCATCCTTCCTTGTGGTTTTCCACAGTCACCAAACTGCATACCATTTTTCCTGAAATGCTTCATCTTGCATACAGCTAACGAATTGTCAGTATTTGTTGTACATCATAATTCAGTTGCCATATGTACAAAACCTTATGTAGTGATATTAGAATTTCCTGCACCTAGCAATTCAATCCTAATTACCAAAAAAGTTAATAAAATAGAATGACTCATCATTCTGTGCATATGCATGTTCATAATTAATAGCTGTAAGTTCATTTCTTCATTTTTTGAACAAGAAAATTTTTCTGTAGTCAATTCTTAAGTGATTACTTGACTTGCAACTTTCCTGTTGAAATGTCTAACAATTCCTGAAATGTCCTCAACTTCATGAGTTAACAACATTTCAGATGTTAGCAATAATTATTTCCAGGCAATAATATATATGAATGTACTTACAAAAATGCATTCAACAATTGCATTTAAGTATACAATTTTGTCACTCACTGTGCATGAGGGAAATTCTCAATGCATATTTATTCAATTCACCTTGCATTGAATTACATAATGCTATTTATCTCAGTCATGCATCTCACCATCCATAAGTTGGAATTCTGGCCAATGTCTTGACACATACTCCACACACTTCCTATTGTCTTCCCAATTAATTGGATGCCTTCCTTTTCGACCTGAACACTACACCAAGAATATAATTCTGTGGTGTTCATTAGTATTAGAAAAAAATTTGCAGTCCAAGTTTTATTTAAAAGTAGGAAGATTTTAGTACCTGTGTGGTTCATAACCTTCCCATATCCAACCTTGTCCTGGTCTCACACATGAATAGCTTTACTGACATTCATTCCTATAACAAGTTCTTATATTTTATTTCTTTGGTTATTACCCCATAACCAAATTAACATGAAATTCTACTATGTCAGTGTGTGCATACAAAATCTAAAAAGCTTTGAATTAATACAGGCCTCCAGCCTTTACCACATCCAATGGTATGCATTCAAATAATATAATCATGTGATTTTATAAAATAACTCTAACTGAGGAAATTATTACCTAAATTCCCTTCAACAATTATGCAATAAGAGTAATAAAAAATCATACCTGCATGACTGCCATTAATAAATTTGATGCTACCTGAATGGCTAATGGCAGTAGAATCTTTCATTCTTCTTTTTATCAAACTTATAACCAACACTTCAAATTTCTGATGCTTCCTTCCATATGCATCAATATCCACAACAACACTTGCAACATGAAAACATTCTTTCCTTTGGCTGTCCCAACAAGCCATAACATACTTGCTGCCACAAAAATTTCAGCAACTTCCTTCCCCATGTACAACTCTTCCTTGTTGATCTCAGAAGTCTTCAATTCTTCCTGGATTCCTAAATATTCTTGTGCACTCATTGTATTCACTGTACATGATTAGTTTTGACATGAGCACTTTCTATCCAATCACTCTTGGATTCTTTCGCATTTACAACCAAATACTAAGATGATGCTAACCTTCAAAATTCATTAATATCCCGGATCCAACTAATCCAACTCATACTTGGACGGATTATAGTTCCAATCAAGCTATTTTATAGACTCTGGATTATTCAACATCCATTTACTTTTTGTATTGCACCACTTCATCCTTTTTCTGACTGACTACCTTAGTACTTGAGGCTTATTGTACCTTCTCTTCTCTTTGACTACTAGTCTCAAACTTGACTTGCATAGCCAATATCTATTCATACTATAAGGATGCACATATGTCCCCTTTGCTAGCTGCATAGAATTATTTGACATTTCTTCAGTTGCATTGCTGAAATTTCTCTTATAGCTACAACCCAATCATGCCCACTGGACCTGACTTAACCAAATCATTTAATTTTCTCTTGGTTCCTGTAGCCAACTGTACCAACCAATATTTCCCATGCCTAATTCTTGGGAATTTCAATATTTCCCCTACCTGAGAATCTATATAGCTATGACTAGATCCTGAATCAACTAAAAACAATGAATGCCTGGTTATTGATCATACCTTCTACTTCAATTATGTGTGATTGAAACTATGCTTTCTTGTTGTCCAAGATGCATAGGTCCTTGGTACACTTCTAATGCAAACCCCCTCTTTCTCCCAGGTTGCGTGACCTCCCGGTCTAGGATCGATCAATTCTTACAAAAATGCATTCAACAATTGCATTTAAGTATACAATTTTGTCACTTACTGTGCATGAGGGAAATTATCAATGCATATTTATTCAATGCACCTTGCATTGAATTACATAATGTTATTT
The DNA here is from genome assembly GCA_900067695.1 of Picea abies. Lineage (NCBI taxonomy): Eukaryota > Viridiplantae > Streptophyta > Pinopsida > Pinales > Pinaceae > Picea > Picea abies. The sequence continues at coordinate 1,790 of CBVK0101751315.1, read as the reverse complement.
AACTCAGTCATGTATCTCACCATCCATAAGTTGGAATTTTGGTCAATGTCTTGACACATTCCCCACACACTTCTTATTTTATTCCCAATTAATTGGATGCCTTCCTTTTCGACCTGAACACTACACCAATAATATAATTTTGTGTTGTTCATTGGTGTTAGCAATAAGGTTGTAGTCCAAGTTTTATTTAAAGGTAAGAATATTTTGGTACCTGTGTGATTCATAACCTTTCCATATCCATACTTATCATATCCAACGATGTCCTGGTCTCATACATGACTAGCTTTATTGGCATTCATTCCTATAACAATTTCTTATATTTTATTTCTTTGGTTATTACCCCATAACCAAACTAACACAACACTCTACTATGTCAGTGTGTGCATTCAAAATATAAACATATTTTATAACTATAACAAGCCTCTAACCTTTACCACATCTATTGGTGTCCATGTTAATTAATTCAAATATTGCTATCATGTGTATCATAAAAATTCAATTGAGGAAAATTCTTACATGGATTTCCCTTTGGAAATTATGCAACATAATTTCAAAAGAGAATACTTACCTGCATAGCTGCCATTACAAATTTGATGTTACCTGCTTAGCTGATGACAATAAAATCTTTCCTTCTTCTTTTATCAGACTTATAACCAATACTTCAACATTATGTTTCTTCCTTGCATATGCAACAACATTACTAGCAACACTTGCAAACATGCAAGCATTCTTTCCTTTGGTTGTACCAACAAGACATAACATACTTGCTTCCACAGAAATTGCAACAACTTCTTTCTCCCTGTAAAACTTTTCCTTGTTGATCCTAGAAGTCTTCAATTCTTCCTGGATTCTTGAATCTTCTTGTGCTCTCATTCTAGTCATTGTATGTGATTATTTCTATCTTGAGCACTTTCCATCCAATCACCCTTGGCTTCCCTTTTCATTTCCATCCAAAACACTTTTGGTTGTCTTTTCATTTACAACCAATCACTCATTTGATATTAACCTTCAACTTTCATTTATTCCTTGGATCCTTCTATCCTGACTCATACTTGGGTGAATTATAATTTCAAGCATGATGTCTTATAGACTTTGAATCTTTCAATATCGAGTTACTCTTCAGGACTGAACTTCTTTATCCCTTTCCTGATTGAATACTTTAGTACTTAAGGTTTTCTCATATTCATCTCTTCTCTTTGCCATCTAGCCTCAAACTTGACTTGCCTAGACAATCTCTAGCATATTGTAAGGATGCACATATGCATCCTTTTCTAGTTGTATAGAATTAACTAAAATTTCTTCTTTTACCTTACCATGATAGATTCAAGTGATACCTCCAACCTCTTGGGTTGCCACGCATGGCTTTATGTCACTTAAGATGGATTCTTGTTAGACACCATCTCCTGTGCATTCAAAACCATGCACAAAAACATTTTATTCTTCCTGGTTCCTTATTGATTTCTCTTTAAAATTCATTTCACTTTTAAATTATTCTTGACTTGATATCTCCATGCTTTTATGGAAATACCTTCAACACCTTTGGAGTGCATCAACAATCCTCTACTAATCTATCTTTCCTTCTTAGACTGTTGTCATGCATTCCTATTAGCTTGATATTATCTCATGATTTCTTCTTCCATTATCTTAGGATGTTCATGGACTTGACTCCATCCAGGATTTTTTCCTTGTCTACTTTACATACTTGCAACCACATATTATGCTGATATTAATTTTCCAGCAGTTGTCATGCATTCCTATTAGCTTGATATCTATCTCATGATTTCTTCTTC
>CBVK0101751313.1:0-10188 GCA_900067695.1 Picea abies | reverse complement strand
ATAATACACATATTAATGCAAAAATAACAATAAGCCTACACATACAACATATACAGGCATTACTCATCAATAATAACACATGTACACATACACAACATGCAAATGAACATAGAAGTGGTACTTATCTTTTAATAGAAGTCCACTAGCCATGTCGAAACCTTCCATGAACCTCCCAGCCATAGACCACACTGCTCATCACTCTCAGTAGTGGGTCACCCCCGAGTTGGGACTAAACTCTACCGAGTAAGGGATTCCTAGGCTAGGAAAAGACAATAGAAAGTTGCACCAGTCTACAGGAAGGATTTCCTCCAAGGAGCCACTTACACCCACAACTCCTAGAATCTCATTACACACATGCCCGTCCCACCCTAGGAGAGTAAAACTTCATTTTCCAATAGTCCATCGGCTACTATACTTCCCTTTCCTTTGGCTTCAACAACAATATGGATCATAAATTCTCTGAGATCTACAACTGCTACTGGACTTCCTCTAGGAGAACTCACTTCCTCAACACACTCTCTCACTTGAAGAGAGTTGCTCAAAGGACTGAAAACCTGTTTCTTTTATCCACGGGCCTGACAACCCACTTCTTCACTCCCACTCCTCAACACACGAGCAAGGTGACAACAAAAAAATAAACTGGACATGGAGGACGGTAATGATAGAACAATACATAGGCAACCCGTAGGTTACAGGTGCTGTAAGGGTAACCATTTGGGCTTGTAGCAGAGGTTCAGGTGTCTTAGAATTTAACAATGATGGAATGGCTCATTGCGTACTTGCTCAGTGCATCAGTGAGTCGTGGTAAGGGATGGCTATCCTAGTTCAAATGGTTATAATGGTGAGAATCGCCCCCCTAAATCTACATTTGTCTTGGATGAAACTTGGCTCTCCAGGAGCACATTCATCTCCACTTGGAACTTGTTCCCCTCCCTAAATGAACTTAGGATAAATTAATATGCTCTTTAAAACCTTTAGAATAATAATTATATATTTTTCTCTTAGGTTTAAGCTCTTAAACTTAGCCCTTTTTCCCCAATCTCTTAGCCCCCTCCCTTACCTAGCCTAGTGGAGCTTATTCCCCCATACTCTTTCCTCATGGTTGGTCTGCACGAAGCGATGTATAATTTTTATTAATGATATTCATAATTACTTATAAAATATAGGCTCACGGTCTTAACATCCTAGGCTATTTGGCCTAATCATCACATAAGCCTCCTAGATTATTATAACTTGGCTCACCATACTAACAAACATGTTTAGAATTTATAATTACAATTGGGGCTCTGCTGAGGGATATTACAACAAGTATGGAAGTCTCTAGAAGTAATGGGTGTATTTGAAGGAATCTCCAAAGAGGTCCCCATATGGCATAGCTATAATTATATCCTTCATGGAAATATGCTTTGAAGAAGTATATAAGAAGCACTGGAAATATGGTCAAGTGGTTAAGAATCCCTGGAGGTATGGTCATGAAGACCAAAGTTAATTGAATAAAAAGCACATGAAGGACAGTGAAAATGCATTCAGAACCATCATTGATTGATAGTCCTCATCAAGCTGTCTCCAACAGTAAGTGGCATGCCACATGGTTCCTCACAATTGAGGAGTTATGCCCTCTTAAAGATGAAGCACTGAAGTATGGTCAAGAAGCCCATGATCCAAGGTCAATAAGTTATAAGTTGGCCCTCAAGTAAATTAAAAGAGAAAAGGTTGTTTCAAACAAGAAGTTACAAGTCATCTCAAGGTCAAGTAAAGAAGGCAGTTGGACGGGTATAAATAGACATCAAGAACCTCTCATTTTTATCATTCAATCTAGTGATCTCTTAGCACAATCTTGACAATGAATTTTAGAGGGAAGATGAAGTGAAGAAGGGTGAAATTCCAAGGGAATAAGAAGTATTGTGATGATTTTTTCTAAGGTATGTTCTTTGAAGTTCATCTTAGCATTTTCGCTATAATTTTTTAATAGAATGATTCAGATAGTGAAACTTGGAGGATGTTGAGAAGACATATCAAGGTACTTGTAGTACAAATTTTAGCTTCTGTGTCATTTTAATTTTGGAGATACTCTATGGAAGATAGGGTTTTTGACTAGTGATGAAATTAGTCTCAAGCAAGTGTTTCAGGTAAAAAAGTCATAATTTATTCATAGAGAATCCAAATTATATGAGAACAATTGCATTAGAAAGAGTGCATTATGTATTATTTGTTTTGTGAGTTTTAGAATCAGATATCAAATATTGAGCATGTGGCATGATGTATAAGTTTTATCTCTATAATAGGTGAGAATTTAGGAAGGTCTGCCATATTCACTATATCCCTTTTTCAATGACGATTCAAGGAGTGAAACTTGGAGGAATTTTAGAGAAGATATCGAAGAATATTGGGTACAAGTTGCACACCTTGATTTATTACTAGCACAAAGTTATAAGTGTTGGGAGTCAGGGTTTGTGACTAATCCAAAAAATAGTCCCAAATAGGTGTTCAAGATAAATTTAAGAAGATATGTTGGGGTTTATATGTGGACCCATGTGGACCTAGGATATTTATGTGTAATAAGTTTCTAAGTGGACCCATGTTGATGATGTTGATTTATAAGTTGTTGTGGATCTAGTTTTGATGATGTTGATGTATCAATTATGGTGTATATTGTTTTGATGATGATGATATATCAGTTGTGGTGGATCTAGTTTTTTATGATAATGATGTATCAGTTATGGTGTATCTAGATTTGATGATGATGATGTATCAGTAGTAGTGAAGATATTTTTTATGATGATGATATATTAGTACCAATGACAGAAACAGTGGTAGGTTGATGATGATGATGTGTCGATTTTAGTGGAGATAGTTTTTATGATGATGATATATTAGTATCAGTGACAAAAATAGTTACAGGTTGATGATGATGATGTATCTGTTTCAGTGACACCAACAATGACAGGTTCTTGACAATGATTCATCAGTTTCAGTGACACCAACAATGACACTTTCACTCTCTCATTTATATTCTTGGAAGGAAGAAAAGGGAAAGGAAAGGGGGTTGGAGCCTCCTTCCGGTTGGTGTTGGAGAATCTAGGGAGTCAGATCTTCCTGTTGGAATACTAAGAAGGGGGGGTGAATCAGTATGAGCACTTTATACCACTTTTAACCAAAATATATATTCTTTCACTTTATGAACAATTCTCAATTGTTTATCATCAATGTATCATATATGATTGCATTAAATATATCATGAGCATGTATTCATAATAAAAATCACATCAAATACATAGTACACCAATATTTATGTGGAAACCGAAATGGGACAAAACCACATAATGTTTTCTTATATATATCAAGAATTCATTCATAGGAAACACCAACTTCCAAATTCTCTAGCTGCAACTAGAAGGAGGCTACAACCCCCTATTCTTAAGCTCCAACCTGAAGGAAGCTACAAATCCCTGAATTCTCTGGCTCCAACGAGAAGGAGGATACAACCCCTTGGGTTCTCCGGCTCCAACTGAAAGGTGGCTACAACCACCTAGTTCTCAGGCTCCAACTCCCTAATTCTTTGGCTCGAAATGGAAGTAGACTACAACCCCCTTTCCTTTCCCCATCCTATCACCTTGAAGTATAAGTGTAGACCAATTTTCACTACCACAATCACTTCCACTCACTTTCATTGTCACTGTCACTTTAATTGCCACTATCACTATCACATCAACCTGTCCAACCTATCATTGTCACTGATACTCAAATAGATCATCTCACATGGATCATATGCCAAGGAAACCTCTCAATAGATTTCCAACATCACCAACACATGCCTCTACCAAGAATAAACCAAGATCACAATCATACCTTCACATTGTATGTGTCTTAACCATGTACCAAAGAATATTCCAAACCATCAACTTGTACTATACAAGGCATCAACCATGTACCACAACTTGTATCAAAACACATACATCAACCATGCATCAACACTTGTACCAACCCATGCATCAACCATGAACCTCAACACCTGTACCATACCATGTAACATCTACCATATACCATGAAATGTGTCTCAACCATATAGCATATCATATACCAAATACCATAAGATATCATCAATGAAATGCCTCAACCATATGCCAAATGTGTACCAAGAATGTATATATATCACCAATAAGTGCCTCATCCATATACCAAAATGTATCTCAAATAATGTTCCCAATATCCAAGATGCTCCTCAAACCATGTCCCTCAACAATAGACCATATCACTCATGATATGTCTCAGTCATGCCATACACCATAACATCATCATGTAATCCTCAAAAAATTCATATAAACATACCTGTAACTATGTAACATACATGGTGTATTTGATCACAGACCTGCAGACCTTCCTCAACTTCAACAACAAGATAATAACATCATCATCAGAGTTTACCTTAGTCTCATAGGACTAGTTTTTGGATTAGTCACAAACCCTGACTTTAAATAAGAATAAATTTGTACCTATAATGAATAAAGGTCTAAATTTGTTACACAATATTCTTCAATATATTCTCTATAATTCCTCTAGATTTCACTCCTTGTAATTTCCCATAAAAGGCATTATAGAAAAAATGGCATACCCTGCTGAATTTTGTCTTATTCTAGAAAGCAAACTTGTACAACATTCCACGCATGGAATATTTGATATCTAGATATGAAAAATGTACACTACATACTAAAACCTATAATATATCCAATTCATTTTTCCTCATTGAATTTGGATCTTCTATGAAGACTTTATGACCATTTTACCCGGAACACCTGTTCGAGACTAGTTCTAGGACTAGCCAAAACACCTATCTTCCACAGAGTGTATCTATAAAAATACAACGACAGAAAATATGAAATTTATACCACAATTACCTTGATATTTCATCTCAATATCCTATAGGTTTCACTATTTAAATTACTCTATAAACAAATTTATAGTGAAAATGGTAAGATGACCTGTAAATAACATACCTTAGAACACATCCTCACAAGATTTCATCCTCCCTTGGAATTTCAGCCTTCTTTACTTCATATTACCTCTGAAAAACACCTCATATATCCTTTTTCACCTCATAAAATAATAACTTGATCAATTATATAGATATTCAATGAACTTGCATGTATAAATCATGTGCTTATGAGAGACTTCTTGAGGTGTATTTATAATTTTTCTAAGTAACCTCTTTCCTTAAATTTAGGACCTCTTTCCTTAACTTTAGGGCTTCTTGAAATTTCTTTTTACAAGCACTTTACCCTTTCATTAACTAATTGTAACCAACTAGGGGCTTCTTGACCATTCTTCGGGGCTTCCAACTTCACAAATCCATATCCCCCTAACCGTGAGGAACCACATGGTGTTTCACATATCACTGGAAATGGAACGACAAGTAATATCCATATATGATAGTATTACCTGCAATTTAACTTTCCTTAATATCCATATTCCTTAATAAACTTTGAGTCCCATAACCACACCTTTGGGGCTACATGTAGACTACATCAAATGTACCCAACTAACTCATCATCAGTATTGATCATACAGATCTCGTCTACATCTTTGGGGCTTCTGAAATTCTCTAATGTCTGAAATCAATATCTAAGGGCTGAGATCAATATTCAATATCACTCTCCAAGGGTTGATATCAATGACAACCAACTTTGAAACACTTCTTTTAGGTTGGAGCCTATAAAATAGGGAGTTGGAGCCTCCTTCCAGTTTGTGATGGAGAATTTAGGGAGTTGTAGCTTCCTTTAGGTTGGAGCTTGTAAATAGGGGGTCAGTGCCTCCCAATTGGTTCTAGATAATATTATAAGTTGTCGCTTCCCGTGGATGTAATATTCAAGATATATATATTAAAAATTGTTCTGTGGTTTTCTCCCATTTTGGTTTCAACATAAACATTTATTGTGTACTGTGTTTGATGATATGAATTGTTGATAAGTTAATGTTTACATGTTGTGATTAAAAATGTTAAAAACAAATCAATACTAATTCACCCTTTCCCCCCTCTCATTATTGGTGAATATTCCAACACTTGGTATCAAAGACAGGTTCTTCAAAATCAATCTAACCATTGGAAGGTAGATCATGGAGTGCACTAAGAATGTAACACCATTGTTTTATGGTAAGAACTACGCATTTTGGAGTAGAAGGATGAAAAATATTATGCAAGCATGGGGATATGATGTCTGGTAAGCAGTAGAAGATAGATACAAGGCACCCACCACTCACCCAATAGTTAAACATGGAAATAATTTTAATGAAAAAAATTTGAAGGATAAAAATGCTATTTTGAATGGCCTAGTTGATTCAATATATGTCAACGTTATGCATTTTGAGTCTACAAAGGGTTTTTGGGATCAACTTAAATTTTTTTATGAAGGAGATGGAAAGTTCAAAGGAGCCAAGCTTCAAACTTATAAAGGTGAATTTGAACAACTGAAAATGAAGGAAGATGAAGACATTACAACTTATTTTCTACAAGTTGATGAAATAGTGAACGATATTAAAGGCTTGGGAGAATAAATTAAAGAACCAATAATTGTTTAAAAGGTACTAAGGTCTTTTCCAATGAGATTTGACCCTAATATTTCAACCCTAGAAGAAACAAGAGATCTTGCTACATTGAGCATGGACGAGCTACATGGGATACTTACATCTTATGAAGTGACAATAGAACATGATAACCCATCCAATAAGGAAACAACTTTCAAAACATCCAAAAAGACAAGAAAGAATAAAGAAAATTCAAAGTCAAGTTGTAGTTGCAACAATGATTCAAATGAATATGAAGAAATGGCCAACTTTGTAAGGAAGTTAAAGAGAAGAATTGAGAAGTACAATGGTAAGATTCCTTTAAATTGCTTTAATTGTGGTAAAATTGGTCATTTTTATTCTAAATGTCCTTATGCTAAGAATTCAAATAGTGATGAAGATTAAGTTCCCAAGAATGAAAAGAAATATCAAAAGGGAAACAAGAAAGAAAATAAAAGAAAAGTCTTCAAGAAAAACATATACTTAAAATAAGATGGATCATCATCTCATGAGGACGATGATAGTGGCAATGACTCAGAAAGAGTTATCTTTATGGCATTGGAAACTCAACAAAATGATAAAGAAGATTCTGAAGCTTAAGGTGAAGTGGATCTTGAGGAAGACATAATCAGTTCTTTAACTGAGCTGAAAAGAGAAAGGAATAATAACAAGTCACTCAAAGAAGAACTGATCAAGAAAAAGGAAAGTTCTTGTTGGACAACTAAGAGGGGGGGGGGGTGAATCAATTGTTACTGGGCTTAAACAATTATGCTTATTTCAATCTCTTTACACAACATTTAATGGCAGTCAGAATAATGTAGGGAAGTAAGCAATAGAACATTCAACATCAGTCACACATATCATGGTTTGACATGTTTAAGCTCTAGGATCTATCCTTAGATAAAAGGGGCCGGCTCTGATACCAATTGTTGGACAATTAAGAGGGCGGGTGAATCAGTTGTTACCATTCTGAAACGATAATGCTCATTTTAAATTCTTTGCAGAGCACTTAATGACAATCACAATAATGCAGGAAAGTAAGCAATAGAACATTCAACATCATTTTCACATATGAAATATACAGAGACAGATATTTCCTGAGGAAACCCATAAAGGGTAAAAACCTATTCTTCTTTATATGATAATTAATATTTACATTCTGTACATTATCATACATATGAGTTCCAACTCATTGTGAGGCTACAACCTATGTATTGCAAGTTGTAACTTGCTGAGAGCACCAACTCTCTGTTTTTTATAGCACCTACTAGAAGGAAGCACCAACTCCCTGGTTTCTCTAGCACCCACTAGAAGGAAGAACCAACTCCCTAAATGTTCCAAATCCAACTGGATGGAAGCACCAACTTCTAGTCACATAGGCACCAACCTGTACAATAGAGAACAACAATTCTCCCTTGCGCCACCCTGCCACCCTGGTTTCTCTGGCTGCAACCAGATGGAAGCTACAACTCCCTGTGTTCAAGCACCCACTTGAACCTCTGAGGACATCAATCCTCCCTAGCACCTCCCTACCACCCTAAAATATAAATCTCTGCTATTATGACTTATTACAGCGATATAAAGTTCTTCAATGGCTTACCGGTCTCATCACTATTCTGCTACATTGAGCTGCTCTGTCTGCATCAGTGTCTTCTGCACACTCCTTGTGCTTTCTATTCTTTTTTCTTTTATGTCTATGAGCCATGTCCCTTCAATGCACCATTCCGCTTCTGTACATTTATTTTGTTGCACTCTACCTCCTTCTTCACACCTCAATTGCACTCAACTGAAACAACATAGATCTCTTCTTTGTTCTACATTCTTATAGTCTCTGTGCTCCTTGTGCATGCAATATGCACCAAGATCCTGCATGCTCTCCCCCTCCCACTGTTCTCCACATCGAGGTGTTTAATCACACTTCCCTTTGCCACATCTTTCCTTCCTGCAGCCTCCACCCCTTTTATGTTCTCCTTCTCCTACTCATGTCGAGTAGTCTACCTGATCACCATTGCAACTCTTTAGATTCTCTGGCGGTTCGACCCACGCGTCCGGCATCACTGGGTGTTATACTGAGATTCCTTGGCCTCTCGAGCAGTTGAGACTCTTCATCTTCTTCATCATAGTCGAGCTCATCCTATGGCAGAGACCATTAGTCGTTTCTGGTGGTTACATTATGAAGTGAAACAATAGCCCTCCGATCATATTCAAAATCACCTGCACTGTTGGCTGGAGTTTGTAGGGTCTTGCGTTTAATTCGTTGTTTCACATTTCAACATTTTGAGATTCTTGTGATTAAGGCTTCTTAACGCTTCTTGTATTGATCCCCGAAACTCTGAAATTGAGCTTGGTTTCACTAGCTCCTTTCTCCATCTTCCACTGATATGACCAATGGCTGTGACCACAGGCTGAGCCAAAACGTCTTTCGCATTTCGACATTTTGGCAATTTGGCAATCCTGTTGTGAGGAATCTCAACTCTCCAAGTCGTGATCTCTGAAACTCCGAAATGGAGCTTGCCACTTCAAGCTATATTCTACAGTTCTTCGATGGTGTGACCACCAGAATATTACCCCTCTCCAATCACACAAGTGCTTCGATCTTTAGATCAACAATCCTCAATCCGTGGTGTTCGGACGACTATCCTCTACCCCGAGACTTTAGCCTTCATGACTTTCGGGGAATGATGGAGTTAAAAATTCCTGAAGAAAAAACTCTCGGAGTGAGTTCAGTCTTGCGTCACCCAATGACGTGTCGTGACCCGAATGGCTATCACGTGTTACTTAGAATTGTGATTTCCAGTGGCTTGAAATGCCAAATCAACTTGACACTTGTCGTTGTCTGATTGTGCCATGTGTCATAGTCTTCCACCTATCCTTTCTGATGTTGTCTACCAAATTCACCTCCTAGATTTGTCAGCCCAGATCACTTTGTGATTTTGCATATCATGATTTCAACATTCTTGATGTGAATGTTCTTCATTTCCAAGTCTGAGTCTGTGAAACTCTGAAATGGAGTCATATCATCTTTTTGTCTTTTCATACTTTGCAACTTCGGGAATCCTGTGATGAGGAGTCTCAAATCTTGAATCCTCCATCTCTCAGTATTAAAAACTCCGAAATGGAGTCGAATCAACGGTCCAGATCAAACTTCGATCTGACGGCTAATGTTATTTCATGATTTTGCATTTCATGAGTTTGAGAGGTTAGGGAACCCCATTCCTTTGACTTTCCAATCAGCGAAAGGATGATCTTTCGCCACATATCCTTCTTGGATCGATGGTCCAGTTTTTTCCTCGATCCAACGGTTGAGATTATATCATGGTTTAGCATATTGAAATTTTTCATTTCATGACTTCAGGACTCCTGTAGTAAGAGTTCTTGACACCCCCAACTCCCAGTATCCAAAATCCTGGTATCCGAAACTGTCTCCCTCTTTTGGGATTTTGACGTTTCACATTTCACGATTCCGGGACTCCTGTGGTGAAGTTTTTTGACACTTCAACTCCCGGTATCTGAAATTGTCCTCCTTCTTCCAGGATTTCAACATTTCTCATTTCGTGATTCCAGGACTCCTGATGATGAAGAGTCTTGACTCTTCCAACTCCTAGTATCCGAAACTCTGAAATGGAGTTA
>CBVK0101751292.1:0-11066 GCA_900067695.1 Picea abies | reverse complement strand
TTATCCTAAGTTCTAAGGATGGGGACAAGTGGGCCAAAGTAGTTCTCAACATGACAAGTGTCAAGTTGGGAACATGCATAGATATAGTTTGGACTTAGTTCATTTTCTCATCATGCCACCATCATTTCACTCACTGATTTCAGTTCTCCTCAATACCTTTATGTTACTATCTTTGTACATGTACTTGTAGCTGGTTAGTTTAGGAGATGGACTGAAGAAGCAGGTTTTCAAGCCTGTGGGATATTGAAGAGGCAGGTTGTCAGGCCTGTGAGAAATTCTCTCTAAGTGAGAGAATTATTGGGAATTAATCTCCTGAAGGTGCCAAACTATAGCTACAGGGATTGAAGACTTCCTTTTCGGCCTATTATTCAAGACCCGAAAAGGAAGTGGGCAACCGAGGTACTATTGAGCAGATAAGGGACACATTTCCTAGGGTGGGATAGGCATGTGGGGAATGAGGGATTGTAGGCTATTAGTTTGAGTTGGCACCCATGATGGAGTTTTTCCTGTTTCCTGAGATACATCAACTTGGTTAGGAATTCCTTTACCTGGGTGGAGTTTAGTCCCAACTTGGGGGTGACCCACTCCTAAGAGTTTTGAACAGTGTGGTCTAACGCTGGGAGGAACGTGGAAGGTTTGCACATAGTTGGTGATATTTTTACCAAGATAACTGTCAATCGTGTGATAAATTACATGTTGCATTATTATTTATGTGTTTATATTTATGGGTTTTTCCTATGTGTGTTGCATGTGTATATTTATTATTATTCTATATGAATATGTGCATTTGCAAATTTTCTATATGTTTAAATTTTGTATACAGTTCAAACATTTTATGTGGCATAGCCTAGTTGGATGTTGGAGATGCTACAAATATGCTCCAACACACTCCATATTTCTCTTGACTTCTCCCTCCATGGTTGCACCAGCTCCAAGCTCTCTCTCTTGCTCTCTACTTTCCCTTCATGCACAAAAAACTCAATGTCTAAAATATATGTCCCAACCCATACAAATTTCCTCTCCTTTAGCTTGATTTCTTGACTCACACTCTTCCCCAAGTTGATTTTACTCAACCCCCATGTGCCCAATAACTTTGGGATGTGACCACTCACACCCTCCCTCTTACATGCATTCAATTATTGGTTTTGCGAACAGTCAATCAGAAATTGGAAGGTTCATATAGAAACAACAAATTTAGGAAAATGGGTTGAATTAATTTACATGGGAAATTCCCTCTTGGACCCCTCTTGGACATTATCCTATACACTCCCCTCTCTTGTGGTTTAATTCATCCCCCATCTCATTTACATGTCCCCTTAGCAACTGGCATCACATTTTTATTTTTAAAACATAGAAATACAATTCACATATTACATTGCTTTGGCCATAGCCACACATTATATTTGCACAAGCATTAATTAAACTGGGTATTATAGTGGGGATGTTACATTCCCCCTCCCATACAATTCTGTCTCATCCTCGGTGCACTCTATTATGATATACATATATATATATATATGCAAATTTACATAATAAAACCTAGAAAATAAAAATTATGCAATTTAACAACTCCAACCAAAATATCATCTTCCTCTCAATTCGCCAACCCAAGGAATGCACAATTTTTATCAAGTTTAACCCAAGGGATGTACCATCTGTTTATCAAGGCTAACCCAAGCGATGTACCATATTTTTATCAATGCTAACCCAAGGAATGAGCCATTCATTTATCAAGGTCCCCAGCATAGTTGGATAGGACTCTAAGATGTGGTTTTGGAACTCTAGCTTCTCAAAATGGAGTCTCGCATTCCATTTTCTTCAAAATTTTCAAATATTTGTGATTATTATGCTCGCATATTTTATTCATGCTCCCATGTAGCATATTCAGGACTGTAGCAGGTCCATTGAACCTTTACCATCCCTATGGATTTGTTCCTCAACACTTTGACTCTCTAGTCTAGGATGTGTACTAGTTCCACCTGGAAATCCCCTTCCTGATCCACCTCGATCACATTCCAATAAATTATGTGGTTAGGGTCAGGTACATGTTTCATTAATAATGATACATTAAATACATTATCCACTCTCATGGATGCAGGCAATGCTATCATGACATGTATATGAAATTGTCCCTATCTTTTCTAATATTTAAAAAGGCCCACAATATCTCATTTCCAACTTCGGGAAACTGCCTAATCTTATCAAAATTATCTTTTCCTTTACTTAAAAAAAAAACATGTTCTCCCATTTTAAAATCTCTAATCACTATATTCTTGTATCCATAACTTTTACACCTATTTTGGGCAGCCTTTAAATTATGTTTTATCTTTACTACCTACTCTTCCATTTCTCTTAACAATTCTATCCCAACAATTTCTTTGTATGTCAGATTATCCCAACTCACTGGAATGTTACACTTTCTACTATACAATGCTTCAAACAGACTGATTTTCAATGAGGCCTAATAACCATTGTTGTAGGAAAATTCAACTAAATGAATATAATCTTCCCATTTTGATGGTTGATCCATCACATACATTCTAAGCATGTATTCAATTATCATGTTAGTCCTCTTTGTTTTCCCATCTAACTATGGATGATACGTTGTACTAAGATTTAAATTTGTTCCAAAGCCTTTGAACAAACCTTTCCAAAAATTGGATGTATACTTCGGATCTCTATCTGAAACAATTTCCATAGGCACTCCATGTAGTCTAGCAACTTCTTTCATATATATATATATATATATATATATATATATATATATATATATATATATATATATATATATATATATATATATATATATCTGCAATATTTGTTGCCTCTTGTGTAGTCTTCACCGGAATAAAATGATACGCCTTAGTTAATTTATCCACCACCACCATGATGGAATCATGTTGCTTCACTGTTTTGGACAACTTTATAATAAAATCAACCGTGATAACTTCTCACTTCCATTCTGAAATGGTAAATTGTTGTAGTGAACATGTTGGATGTATGTCATGTCTTTACCTTTTGGCATTTTAAACACCAATTGTTTTCTGATATCCTGGGTGCCCGACATATGACACATTATGCATTTCCTTCAACACTGCATTTTTCAGCTCATTAGAATTCGACACATATACCTTACCTTTGTACATGAGAATTCCATCTTCTTTCAACTCATACAAATCGAATTTCTACTGAAAATTTCCTTGTTGTAATGTTTCTTTTATTTTTACACACAGTTGATCTGAATTTGCTGCTGCAATAATTTGATATTTCATATCAGTCTTGTACATGCTAATGGATGCAATATGCACTTCATGAACTTTCATGTTGAGTGCATTAGCCACTTGATTTTCTTTTCCTTTTATATGTTTAATTTCAAAGTCATATTCACTCAAACATTCCAGCCATTCAGTTTGCCTGACATTTAGTGTTGGTTGTTCAAACAAATGCTTCAGAGCATAGTCATCTATCCTTGGCTCAAATCTCTTACCCATAAGGTAATGCCTCCACATTTTCAATGCATGTACAATTGTTGCTAACTCCAGAACATGGGTAGCATAATTTCTTTCATGCTCTTTTAATTTTCTGGATTCATAGCATACCACATGATCTTTTTGACTGAGAAATAGACTGAGCCATTCCTTGCACGCATCGGTGCACACAACAAAATCTTTGTTTGGAATTGCAATCTTCAATATTGGTGCACTTGTTAATATTTCATTCAACTATTGAAAACTCTCTTCACACTTGGAAGTCCATTTAAATATCACCCCCTTCTTTTGCAAAGAAGTGATTAGACTTGCAATCTTTGAAAATATTTTTATGAATCTTCGGTAATAATCGACAAGGCCCATGAATGATCTGACCTCTGTGACATTATTTGGAGTTGGTCATCCTTTAATGGCCTCTATCTTCTCAGAATCAACTTCTATCTTTACTGCTAAAATTATATGCCCCAAGTAGTGAATATTATTTTGGTAAAAGATGCACTTACTTAGTTTAACATACAATTTATATTCTCTTAGAACTTGCAACACCATTCTTAAATGTTGCCCACATTCATCTTCTGACTTAGATTAGACAAGTATATCATTTAGGAACACAAATACAAATTTGTCTAGGTACTCCCTGAACACTCCATTCATCAAACACAAAAATGTTATTGGGGCATTTGATAGTCCAAGTGGCACTATTGTGAATTCATAATGCTCGTATCTTTTACTAAATGGTGTCTTGTTGATGTCTTCTTATTTTATCCTTACTTGATGATATCGTGATCTCAAGTCTATCTTGGAAAAGATCCTTGCACCCTTCAGTTGATCAAACAAATCATCAATTTTTGGCAAAGGATATTTGTTCTTTATTGTGAATTTATTCAGCTATCTGGAATCAATACACAGCTTGAAGGTTCCATATTTCTTCTTCATGAAAAGAACTGGGGCTCCCCAAGGTGATACACTTGGGCGTAGATACCCTTCTTTAACAACTCTTCAAGCTGCATCTGGAACTCCTTCAATTCTGGTGTACCCATTCTATAAGGTATCTTGGACACTAGGGTAGCTCCTAGCACCAAATCAATAGAGAAATCAATGTCTCTTTTTGGTGGCAATGCTGGTATTTCTCTATAAATGTCTTCAAAATCCCTCAAGATCGGATGGTCTTGAATGCTTGCTACCTTATCTTTGGGTGCCTCTTCCATATGGGCTGCAAAAATCTGACATCCCTTTCTGAAACTCATTTTCAGTTGCATCAGTGAAATCTCTCTAACAACTACAACTCTTGGAATGTCTTGAATCTTGTCTTGTTGCCCTTCCTCATCAAGACATGTGATTGTCTTGTTGTAATAGTCTAGAACAACATGGTGTTTTTCTAACCAATCCATGTCAATTAGACAATCATATGAACTCAATGGTATGATGTTTACATCTACCTTTGTGTTAAGTCCATTCATTTCTATTAGACAATCTTTAACCAACTCATTGATTTTCCTCTTAGCCCTCGTGGCTCACTGAACTAACTAAGATTTCTTATGCTTACTCCTTTGCAACTGAAATATTTCAACAATGTTAGCATTTATGTAACTATGACTAGCTCCAAAATCAATCAAAATTGTTATGGGTTGGTTATCAATATTACCTTCCACTTTGATCATAGGGGATTGATATTCAGCTTGATTGTTGTCCAAGGCTACATAAATCCTCGGCATGCTTCCTCCCATGTCTTCCACTATTTTAGCTTCTTGAATGTTTTAGATAGTTCTCATTCTTTCCCCTTTGTGAGTGAAATCCCTATATAAGTGATTTATCTCACATCCCCAACATTGCACATGATGTTTCCTTGGCCTTTTCCCAAATGAATATGCATTCTTATGCTCATTTTGGGCTAATGGGCCTTGTTGATTTGTTTGGGAGTTGTTCTTGAAAAAGGGTGTCTTAAAGACTTTTTTCCTTTGATCCTTTTTCTCTTTCATCTTGTCATTCCAAGCCATTTCGAACACTGGTCTTCATTTGCTCTGCTCATAAAGATATATTTCTCTCCTTATGGTCTCCTCCAAAGTCTCGAGGTTATCATATTGTATCTTAGCACTATAAAAGGAGGGTAACCCACTTAGAAACCTTTGGATTTTGACATTCTCATCCTTGATGAAGTCAACATACTTCAACAATTCAAATAACCTCTTATCACATTCTTCCATTGTCATTGTAAAGCATCAAATCTATTAAAATAACTAAAAACAGAAATATTGCAGAGAATAACAACGGAACAATGCAATAAATGAAAACAAAACACCAAAATAATATCTTTATTGATAGGAAAAAATGTTCACGTGCCTCTTCGAGGGGGCAACCTCCAGCAAAACAGAGCTCTATTACAATAATTCTCAAGTCCAAACTTCTCATACCCTCTACTCTTATTTATACTAAATCTATCTATCTAAAAGAACAATCTAGAGGAAGATCCTTCTAGAAGCGGAAGCTTTTATTAGGTTTTCTTACATTTGACTTATTCTTCCTTATTGTTAGGCCTTATTAATATTGGTCTTTATTACATGGAAATATATTATTATACCTACATGAGGGGTCGGGGAGGTTAGATCCCTAACATGCCCTCCCCCTTGAAAACATCATTGTCCTCAAGGCTTGAGATGAGGAAATCGTTACAGAATGGTAGTTGGCTCATAGGTGGAATCTACTGGAGTTGTATCGTTTCACTGGATTAACACTTCCTTTATGGTGCACTGACGAAGACGATGCTCACGCTAGTCCAAAATTGCTTGTGGCTACAACCAGATGGATCTTTCTTCATCCAACTCGGGAAGGTTGGTTTGAGTTTGGCACTTAATTCCAATCGCATTCTTTAAGCAAGAGACATGAAAAACAGGATGGAGCTTAGAATCACTAAGCAAAGCTAATTGATAGGTGACTGGTCACGTGCGCTTGATAACTGTATAAGGACCATAAAATTTGGGCATCGGTTTATGACAATGGTCGGCCTTGAGTGAAGTTTTTCTATAAGGTTGCAGTCGAAGAAACACCTGGTCTCCTTTAACAAATTGACGTTCGGAGCGACCTTGATTTTCTTGTTGCTTCATGTGATTCTAAGTCATGACCAAAATCTCTTTGAGGGTATGGAGAATAGCCTCTTGAACTGTAAGTGTTTGGTCAACCACCTGGACCTTCGAGACACCTGGCATGTAGGAGAGAACTGAAGGTGGATTTTGTCCATATATTGCTTCAAAATGAGTCATGTGAGTAGCTATATGGTAAGAAGTGTTGTAACGCCATTCAGCTAGTGGTAAAAATTGAGCCCATTGATTTTTCCTTTCAGATGCAAAATTCCTCAAATATGTTTCCAAACACTTGTTGACAACTTCAGTTTGACCATCAATCTGGGGATGATAGGTTGTTCTAAAATGCAATTGGGTGCCCTGTAGCATGAACAGTTCTTGCCAAAAATTGTTGGTGAAAGTGGGATCTCGATCAAAAACAATAGAATGAGGCATGTCATGAAGATTGAAGACATGATCCATGAAAAATTGAGCCATAGTGGAGGCGGTAAATGGGTGTTGAAGAGCATAGAAATGAGCATACTTGGAAAGATGATCAACGACCACCATGATGACTGACTTATTGTTCGATTTAGGTAAGCCCACAATAAAATACATAGAGATGTCCCTCCAAATAGCGGGTGGAATCGGAATCGGTTGTAGTGTTCCGGGAGCTTTGACTATTTCTCCCTTGTTGTGTTGACAAACATCACATTCTGCCACAAAAGTGCGAGCGTCCTATTTCATACCATCCCAGAAAAAAAAAATGTTTGACCCAATCATAGGTTTTGGTAAACCCTGAGTCCCAGTTGTGGGTGTAGCATGAAGCTCAGAAAGAACCATGGATTTAAGTTGTGAGTGTTTACTTAAATACAAACAACCTCTGTAGCAAAGCTCGTCATTGTATCAAGAGTACCCAGGGGAAACTGGAGAATTGGCTTGCAATTGTTGGATCAGATGTGAAATTTTGGGATCTTGTAGCCATTTATGGCGAACAGCTTGGAGCCAATCTGATACAATGAAGGAAAAGGGAAAAAGGAACCCTTCATCTTCATATTTTCTTGAAAGAGCGCCAACAACCACATTTTCTTTGTCTTTCTTGTAAATGATCTCATAATCATATCCAAAGAGCTTAGTCACCCATTTTTGTTGCTCCGAGGAGGAAGGTCATTGCTCCAGAAAATACTTGAGGCTTTGATGATCTGTCTTAATTTGGAAGCGTTGCCCCAATAGATAAGGGCGCTAGAGATCCACTACATGCAGAATAGCCAACATTTCTTTTTCATAGATTGATTGGCCCAAATGTCGCTCTGACAATTGTTTGTTGGTAAAGGCCAAAGGTTCGCCATCTTGCATAAGGACTACTCTAATTCTTATCCCAGAGGCATCACATTCCAGGACAAAGGTATTTGTGAAATCAAGAAGGCAAGGACCGGAGTGGTGCACATAGTCGCCTTCAAAGCTTGAAAGGCCTAATCAGCTACGGGAGTCCAAGTGAAAGAATTATTTTTAAGGAGAGCAGTGAGAGGCGTCGTAATCTTTCCATAATTCTTAACAAACTTGTGATAATAGCATGTTAAACCCAGAAAACCACACAAGATTTTGAAATTCTTGGGGCGAGGCCAATCCTTCATAGCTTCAATCTTCTTAGGATCCACCCTGACACCTGCCTTGCCAACAATATGACCCAAGTACTCGACTTTTGAAGCTCCAAAAGCACATTTAGATTGTTTGAGAAAAATTTGGTGCTAAGAGAGTAGATGTAGAACTCGATCCACATAAGCAAGATGGGTTGTTTAGGTTTTACTATATATGAGAATACCATCAAAGAAAACTAAGACAAAATGGTGGAAAAAATGATGGAAGACATGATTCATGAGGCTTTGGAAAGTGGAGGGAGCAATACACAAGCCAAAGGGCATGAACAAAAACTCATAGTGGCCCTCATGAGTTCAAAACGCAGTCTTACGAATGTTACTCTCTTTCATACGTATTTAGTGGTAGGCAGAACGAAGATCAAGTTTAATAAAGAACTGGGCACCATTCAATTCATCCAAGAGATCATCAATGACAGGAATGGGAAAGTTATCTTTGATGGTGAGTTTGTTGAGGGCGTGAAAGTCAGGACACATGCACCAAGAGATTTATTTCTTACGTACCATGACCATAGGAGAAGAATAGGGGCTCATACTAGGACGGATAATGCCTACGGTGAGCAATTCTTGAACAATTTTCTCAATTTCATTTTTCTAGGCAAAGGGATGACAATAGGAACGAACATTGGGAGGAAGGTTGTCAGGGACAAGGGGAATGGAATGATCATGAAAACCACAGGAAGGAGGAAGTCCCTGGGGAGTGGAAAAAACAACTTGATGTTTGGAGAGGATGGATTGGAGGTCTGGAGGCACAAAGAGTGTCGCAGTGGCCTGAATGGAATGGAATTGTGCAATAATGTCAAAATGACCTTTTTTTAGGAGCTTTTCCATGTGATGGGAACTGATGATCTCATGGGGAACCTGTTGTGATGCCTTGGAACTTATATTGTTGGCCCTTCTGGGTGAATTGCATGGTTAATTCCTTAAAATCCATGAGAATGGGACCCAGTGTCCTTAGCCATTCGACACCCAACACATGTCACAACCACCCATATCGATAGCAAACATATGAGATTTCATGTGGTACTGACCAATTTGGAGACACACATTTTCACAACACCCCCCACATTCCATGGACCCACCATTAGCAATCATGATTTGAAACTTATTAATTGCACGGATATAGCAATTATTTTATTGGGCAATGCGGCGATGAATAAAATTATGGGTGCTTCCACTGTCAACAAGGATGATGACCTTCTAATGCTCAATGTAACCAATTAGCTTGAGGGTTTGGGAAGAAGAGAAGTCAGTGAGAGCATTCAAGGAAATGATCGGTTCAATTTCAGGAGGGTCGGAAGGTGGAGTCAATTCTGTGGATTCAGGTGACTCAGCCACAAGGGGAGCCTCGACATCGTCTTCAGAAACATCCTCAGAGATGGCCATAAAAAGATTTTGTTCTTTACACTTGTGCCCAGGAAAATATTTGTCATCACAATTATAACGAAGGCCCTTGAGTTGGTGTTCAACCATTTCTTCCCTAGTCGATTTTTGGATCTTTAGTGGAGTGGAAAGAGGAGTGGGAGTGACTAGTTTAGGGCGAGGAAGAAAGGAGGGTTTTCTGGTTTGAGCAGAGACAATATTTTGTGCTTCCTTATCTCTTTTAGTAGATTCCACCCAACTTTGAGGCCGAGCCATGAGGACATGGGCACAGATCTCATCCTTGAGGCCACTGATAAAACATTCTTGGAAAAAGCATCAGACATGCCCTCTATGCGGAAATTCAATCACTCAAAGACAACTATAAAGTATTCCACTATGCCAAATTTTTTCAATTTTTTCAAACGACCTAAATGGTTGGTGTCAGTGTCAAAGCGTTCATAAAGCTCTGCAACAAATTGTGTCCAAGCCACATACCCTTGGCGGGCATTTTTTCTCCATTGCCTGTGAAAATTCCAGGTCCTATCAGCTTGCCTTCTTGGTCTGCCTTTGACCAAAGAAAGGCTCTAATTTTCAACTGTAAGTTAATTTGTTTTCTGTTGTTTTATAACAGCCAATAGTCCAAAAGTATTTTGTTGATTTGTTACAGTTATCTTCTCGATTTTGGGTGCTCTAGCATGTCATTTTTGTCACCAGAAATTGGTATATGCATCTCAAAATAAACATAACACACCTAACCATCATTTACTGTTGAATATGAACGGATCTAAGAAACTAAATCATGCATTTGTAGACACGGGTATTTTTGGTCAACATGACCCTAGATAAAAACCCCCCCCCGGGGAAAACCAGTTTGGAATATGCGTGTATATATGAGGAAAGCAGAAGAAGGGTTACAGTAAACACAATATATGAAAGAACCCAATACAATAGAAACTCCAACTGAGCTGATATACAAGTTCTAAATCAACAGATGTGCCCCAGAATGGTGTGCCCCTCATGCAAACTGCCAGAACCACTGAATCTGCTCCAACTGCCAACTGTGAGCTCAGATCTGAAAACCCCTCCACAGGAATGAATCTCTAGTAGATGGTGTCCCTCTGAAACTAATCTCACTGCAATCTGATGGCTAGATATCCTACCAGGTACGAATCAACCTCCACATCTAATGCACCCCTCTCAGAAATAGAATAGCTCCAGTAAATAATGAAGGCAAGTAGCTCCAAGCCTCCATCAATGAAAGCAAGCGACCTCCCTCAAGAATCCTCACAAAAATGACCTCATATCGATCCTCCAAGAGCTCCTCTCTCAACAAGCAAA
Source organism: Picea abies (assembly GCA_900067695.1). Lineage (NCBI taxonomy): Eukaryota > Viridiplantae > Streptophyta > Pinopsida > Pinales > Pinaceae > Picea > Picea abies. The sequence continues at coordinate 167 of CBVK0101751292.1, read as the reverse complement.
AGACCAAATGAAGAATGCACCCCTCCTTCACCCTTTGCACCCCTCTTTGACTAGCAACAGGAAACCTAAAACATGAAGGGTTGAGATCATCTCATCTCCCATCTAATCAATGGTTGAGATCTCCCCTTTCACATTTAAGTCACAAATCCACTTTGGGTTTAGTTTCC
>CBVK0101751282.1:0-12922 GCA_900067695.1 Picea abies | reverse complement strand
GGGGAATAAAATGATGGTTTTTTTCTTAAAACGTTCCATAAATAAGTTGGCCATAATGGGGAAGGGGGGATCCCATCACAACACTTCTTATTTGTTCAAAAATCTCACCCTAAAAACCAAAGAATGAAGATTTAAGGCATAACTCAACCCATTTTGAGGTTTCATCGTTAGTAACACCTTTAATGACTTCCATCACCTCATTAATTGAAATTTTAGTCAACAATGACACAACATCAAAACTCACAAGAATGTCATTGGGTTCAACCTTTTCATTCTTTATTTTGTTTGTGAAAAAGGTCAAACCCTTAATGTGGGATTTAGTGCTTCCCACTAACAACGTAAGATTCTTTGTTAAATATTTGGCAAACCACAAGTGAGGGACCCTATTGTGTTGACACAATCTCTTTTTTCTCCAAAGTAAATTCAATATGCTTGGGTTGGCTATTAAGATGATTAAAGAATTGTTCAACCACAAGGCCAATTTGTATTGGTATCATCCACAAACCTTACCCACCACTTTAGTTTCGAGGGGAATAAAATGATGGTTTTTTTCTTAAAACGTTCCATAAATAAGTTGGTCATAATGGGGAAGGGGGGGTCCCATCACAACACTGCTTATTTGTTCAAAAATCTCACCCTAAAAACCAAAGAATGAAGATTTAAGGCATAACTCAACCCATTTTGAGGTTTCATCATTAGTAACACCTTTAATGACTTCCATCACCTCATTAATTGAAATTTTAGTCAACAATGACACAACATCAAAATTCACAAGAATGTCATTGGGTTCAACCTTTTCATTCTTTATTTTGTTTGTGAAAAAGGTCAAACCCTTAAAGTGGGATTTAGTGCTTCCCACTAACAATGTAAGCTTCTTTGTTAAATATTTGGCAAACCATAAGTGAGGGACCCTATTGTGTTGACAATGGGTCTCAGCACACATCCTCCTTGTGAATTTTCGGAAGACCATAAATCTTAGAAACAATGGAACATTTTGGTATTAATTGTGCTTTGATATCATCATCTCTATTTGCTTCTCTGGTATCTTTCTTAACATCTTAGTGATTTTATCCAAAGGGTTTCTTTAATTTCTTGTAACTCATGTTATTAGTTAAATGATCCAACATCTCTGCGAGGTATTGATCCTCCTAATTCTTATCGCATCAACCTTACTTTTATTGGCTTTTAGAACCACAACATTATTATTTCCTTTAAAGCATTGAAAACCCATAATTTTTTCTTAATGAGATTGCTTTTGGGATGTCTCACTCACCTAGACGTTTGATCCCTTCTTTGATATTATACATAATTTCCTCAAGAAGTATTTTGTTAGGGGCACTAGTAAAACCCAACCCTACAAATTAACGAAAATTGGATCCCTATCATTCAGTAAAGCCCAACCCTACAAATTAACGAAAATTGGATCCCTATCATTCACATGCAAGGCAAAGACTAATCTCTATAAAGGTAAGTTGAGTTAAGTATGCTATGTAATAAGTTTGGTCTTTGAGTGCATGGATTAAGTTTTTTTAGCTTCCTTTTTCTTTTTCTTTTTAATTTTTGTATGGATCTCCCAATGATGCTTCTTAAATTTGTCATGTTCCCTTTTTTTTTTGGTTCATAGGTTATTTTATTATTCTTTTATGTTGGTTTTTGAGTTTTCATCTTTATATCAACATAGTTAATAGGTGTTAACTATAATAATATCAATATTTGAAAAGTGTTGCTAGGTTGCTTTATTTTCGTTGGTCCCTAGTTTTACGTTGGTTTTTGAGTTTTTAGCTTTATATCAATATAGTTAACGGATAATAATATCAATTTTTGAAAAGTGGAGGTAGATTGTTTTATTTTTTGGTTAGTTCTTACTTAGACAAAATATTATTGTTTCTATTTTTTAGTCCTTGTTTACAGTAGAGACTTTGTTTTCATTTTTTCTATTAATTTACATCAATATATTGAATAAATATAAATATAATAAACATTTACGAAGGTCTTTATTTTAATTTTAATTTTTAGTAATAATTTTATATTCTTATTGGACTAAATGCATTGATTAAACTATTTTTATCATTGGTGAGTTAAGAGTTCATTTGTTTTTAAAAATGAATCATACCTTAGACATTTTTATGAACCACATTGCTAATTTTTGCAATGGACTAACCGCACAGTCGGACAAGTCCTACTTGTTGCATCAACCCTTCCAAACACGTAATCATTTATGTTATCATTTGGAGATGAGTAGGAAGTGTACTAATGCTTAAGAGAAAGAAGATGATGGTAATTGACATTAATGTTGGCATTTTCATGTCACCCTACACCTTTGCCCTAAAATCAATTTCTCAACAGTGGATGGAAGACTCTCTCAAATTTTATAGAAGGTTAGAGAGATAGTGCACAAGGAGTGGTAGTGTTAATGGAGGAGACAAAGCACAAGAATTGGTAGTGCTGATGTGGGAGGTTTTCAATGAAAAGGACATACCTTTTACAATTGAGGCCATTGGAAAAAATCGATTGTGCATTGAATATTGGTAGTTTAGTGTTTTAAGGCTCACATAATTGTGGTCGAATTCTTAACTGGAACAAGATGAAAAATAAAGAAGAATGGTGAACTCTAGAGGATTTCATGCACTAGACCACTATTACACTATATTTCCATGGTGATACTTGTTGTCTTGCAAGCTACATTGATCTCTCACTATTAGAGAGTTGACAAAATGTGAAGTTTGCAATCCAGTATATATTGTCATCTCGAACATTTGTAGATGGCGTGAGAAGAAGTGTTATGGATATGTGTCCAACGTTAATGTTACTCCACATGGATAAATAACTATAGAGATGGATTATGTCCACCATTATATCCTGAATGAAAGACCATATTCTAATTATGAGAGGTGGAGATGATAGTTAAGCAAGTGTTCCATTCCCACGTGAAAAAAAAATGAACATGTTTGCTTTTCTTATTTCTTTCATCTTTTACATTATGATGGCACTAAAAAACTAAAATAGAAAATAGTGATGATATTGTGTGTGATGCTAAATGTATTTGGACCTTCATGTATATGGTGTTCCAGTTTCAATGCCAGAGATATGCTTGAGTGGTTGAGAGGAAAGTGATCAATGTGTGTGCAAGACTTAATAACAACAAGCCAATGGGAGCTTGTGGTATGCATGCTTCAAAGGATAATTTCTCCAATTAGAAGTATGTGGTTCATGGATCTCCTCATGTAGTATTCAAGGCCCTAGTAAGATAATCAATGTAATTTTATTGAAAATTGTGCATTTGATTATATTGTGGGTAATGAAGTATTACAATGTTATTTCTCTTACAATGATCATAATGTTTCTTTGAAGGTTTTTCTAGGCTCCATATTTCGTTCAACTACCCAATAATAGTCAGAACAAGAGAATTCTTTATCTAGGATTTATTGAGAATAATGGGATTTACTAATAGGGAATTGATGTCCTGATTTTTTTAGTACTCTCATTGGTGACACCATGAAATGTAAGAGCAATCAAACCTTGAAATTTCTAATTAAAGTTTTGAACAAAGTCCAAATAAAGAGTTAACCCTTTCATGTTCTAGGCATTAATCATCACTAAAACATATATTTTGTATTGAAAATGATATTAAACTATAATATTGTGGTTGCACATATGGGACTTAATCATGGACGTCAATAATCTTTAGACGGACATAAATTGAATGTTGGTTTACAAGAAGGCATTAATGATGTGAACAAACAAGATATCTTTAAACATCGATCCCAAAAGATCATTTGTCTTCTTTAGCACCACATCCTCTAAACATTATAGGTAACTCTTTATAAAAATACACATTATTTATATATATATCTCCTATTTTAGTTATACTAACTGGTATTCCTTATAAATTATATGTAAATGTGCAGTCTTAGTGAGTGAAATGAAATGAATGGGCATTGTTTCTACAACCAAACTAAGCCAATGCAATTTGTAGGATATATACTCCAATGCCTCTATCTGGTTTCAGTTGAGACCTTAACACACCCTAAAATTTTCTAAAAGTTTGGGTTCCACCTTTTTATTTTCTTTTTGGTTTTTCTCTTTTAAAATATTTTCTTTTCAAATATTGATGAAAACTTACTTTGAGCAATTTCCTTAGGTAATCCCCCCAACAAGTTTCTCTACCTTTTTTATTTTTAACTTTCAAAAATTCTTAGTCAAAAGCCTCCAAAAAAATCTTCCAAATTGTGTAGTGGGGGTAACTTTCCACTTTCTTCATCATGCAAAGTTTAAAGCCTTCCCTGACAATTTTTAATTATGCAAATTAAAAAGTTCTATGAGGCAAAGTTCTATGATGCAAATTAAAACGTGATCTCCGATGAATCAAAGGAAGTTTGGCACCTTAGTCGGAAGACAAATTTTAAATCTAACTTGACAAAAGCGTGGAATGTTCACCACCTAGATAATCATGTTTCAACATTGACTGAGTTATGGCAAAGTCATCCTCGAACTTGTTTCAACATTGACTGAGTTATAGAGAAGTCATTGTTGAACTTCCTATGGATTTCATATTTGGACTTTATCTTGTACAAAAAGCAATTTTTATTGCCACTAAAGGTTTTCCATCCATAAAATGTTAGGTTTTAGCGGAAGAAAAGTTGAATTTGGACTACTAAAAGTTTAAAGTCATCCCATTAACAATTACTAAAAAAAAACTATGTTGCTCGAGTTTCGGAATGAGGGAACACTGGGAACGTAGATACGAGTGTCCAAAACGAGTAGAATTTTCCCCCAAATTTGCAGGAAAAAAATGATATATTTTAAATTTTATTTCAATGAAATCAAATGTCAATCCAACAACGTAAATTTGAAGCATTATCCTTGTTTTGATTGGAAAAAGTTAAATAATACTATTCATGTAATATGAAAATACAATAAAATTCAATGATATGTTTGGTTGATAGCAACAACATATTGGAGCAAATGCTTTCCATGGACAACGTATTGATTTATTCGATTTTCATGTTTAGTCTTGGCTTGAAGGCAAACATACATGCATTAAAAGTTTTTCATATCCACAATTATAAAGTGAGTATTATTAAGTTTTTTTACTTAACTAATTTTTGAAATAATATTTAAGTGTAGTTTTAGTTTTGTAGTGATACTTTGAATAAATATAATGAAAAAAATTGTAATAAATTATATATTTGTAATGATGGAATAAAAGCATTTACATTTTAATTTAATATAATTATAATTTAAAGCTCTCTTCTAGAAATTGGTTCCAAGGCTTCCATTTGGTGGATGAAGATCCCAAAAAGCTGTCAAGTTCCCAAAAGAGTTTCCAACCAATTGAGAAAGTTTCCTACTAATTCCCCAGCTCCCAAAACTTTCAAAAAAAATTTCATACATGTTGAAAATGGCGGGAAAACTTCTACAACTATGGTTTTAACTCTTATTTTCCGTTTCTATTTTTTAATATTTTTACAATAATTTAATATACTATGAATAATTCATATTTAAAATTACCATAAAATACTTTGCAAGAATATGACATAGAGCTGAAATATCCAGCGGCGGAACTTATAAAATATCAATACACATTGTACAAAAATCACTTAATTGAAAGAAAAAGAAAAAAAAAATTGATCGTATATACTTGGTACCCTTCCTACATTATTTTCAAATAAACGTATTCAAAGTAATCAAAACATCTCCATCTGTATGGATGATATAGAAGATGACAGAATCAACAGAAAGATCATCGGCCAGGCGGCCAGAGTGGCGCTTCTTTGCAGCAATTACAAAGTTTATACTGAATCTTGGATCGATGATCGACTCCCTTCATGTATAGGACGTTTCATGAGACTGAACCATGAAAATGAATTATGGCCAAATTTGGGCATCGCAGGGTAACTAATTCCCTGAAGCCATTATTTAAATCTCTAAAATAGCAGGCACTAAATTAGCCTGCATTCAAGAATTACCACTAAATCAACGCGGATCCAAGAATTACAGGGCGAATAATTTTCTTTTATTTCTTGCAGTGAGATCTTTACGGATCGGATAATCACTAGCTGTCATTTGCTCCTCTGATGCAGCAGCACGTGACTTCTCGTTCTTCATCTTGTACCTTGTATTCGACAACCAGTTCTCCACCTACACATGAACCACAAATTAACTGATGAACAGTAAATCAATGCAGTACTAAGCCATCATTTTTTAAATTTACATGAACCACAAATTAACTGATGAGCAGTAAATCAATGCAGTACTAAGGAATATTCTTTTAAATTTACACCAAACAGGATGGAATCACAGAAATATATGAGAATGTATTATAATTTACCTGTAAAACATTCAAGAAATGACAACGATTCATACAAATCTATATAGCTCAACTGCAGTAAACAAAGAAATTAAATCAAGCAGAGATTGAATTGAGGGTTTAATAAGGCACCTGATGTAGCGTTAGACCGGAGAGTTCTTTGAGCTCAAGCTTCTGATCTTTGGTTGCGAAAGGGTTGCCAATGTTTCGATCCATCCATTCTCTGAGCACATTCACGGACTCCCGAGGAAGAGGAACTCTGTGAACCTTGCTACTCTTTGCTGCTGCTATCTTCTTCTTGTTGTTCCGCTTTGGCTTTGAAAGCCTTCCTTCTTTCTGGACGATTTGGACAAATTCGACGTCTGAATCATCTTCAGAGTTACTGTCCGACAGCACTTCATTGCGTTTTAAATTGTCGTAGGAGCTTTTCTTCGACAGCACTAATTCGTTGACAGATTTGAACTGGAGATCACAAAAGAACTTTGCACTGAAAGAACCCCTTGCAATCGCGGGATTTAACCTGGTTCTCTTTTTGCTTCTAGTCGAAGTTAAACATTTATGCATTTTCTCACCGTCTGACTCTACGTGATCAGGATTTTGCTCAGAGATCGACGGAGTAATTACGTTGCCTGCGTCTAATTCTGTCAAACGATGAACAATCTTGCAGTCTGGCTCTCTAAGCAGCAGTGGAAATTCTATAACCTGATCTTCTAAATAATCTAGATCCGGTGAACAAGAGGAACTAAAAGAGTTCGTTCTTCCTTCTTTTAAGGATTTCAGTTCGAAATCCTGAATTTCTTTACAAGCTTTGCTCAGATCATCTTCGTCCTTAACTCTTTGTATAAAATCGGTTTGTAGGTCTGGAATATCAGCAAGAACTTCTTGGACGTTGCTAATTCCGTCCGGAAATTCCCACTCCGGCAATTCTGGCCAGAAATTATGCACGGAAAAGTTTCGCTGCAGTGCAGCATTATATTCAGGCGAGCTCCCCACGCATCGGAATTCTTTATTTTCCCGGATGTCTGAGAGCTCGCCAAAGACTGGATCGCTGTTCTTTTCTGTGCACGATCCAGCGAAAGGATTTCTGCTAAGCGTAGGTGACTTCCGGCAGCTTAAGGTGACGGTGCCAAAGCTGGATCTGAGCTTTATTCTGCGAACATAACTGTCGCTTCTCGGAGTACTCGACGGCCAGGCGGCTACATTTCTGGTGAGAGGCAACATATTGACGGGAGCCGTGTGCACGCTTCTGCTACCAACGTGTTCAATGATTAAGTACAATAAAACAGGGCTGAGAGCGGAATCGTAGTCAAAAGCTGTCAAAGAACGTTCACGATGCAATTAGAGAATCAGTAAAACAGCATGAATATTGATATTTCAAACAGCAAGAATGCCGATGTTTTAAGCCTGTAACTATTTCTTACCGGGATCGAACCGGATGCGAATTTCCTAAAACTACTAACCCTGCACTTTCCCAAAGTAGAATTTCCCTGCAAATGCTTACCACATTCTGTCAAGAGCGCAAATAATTTCAATACACACAGTTATAATTGAAACGAAAACAAGAATACTTACCGCGCGGAATCGATCAGATCTTGAAGCCTGGTGAAAATTGGTGGTCTGAAAACCTCAGCACTCGACGCTGTGTTATGATGTACGAGGTGGATGCATTAAGTACGAAGAGTAAGATTACGTTTGAGAATATTTTGAGGGGTATTAAAAAGGATTATTTACACGTAGACTTCCGTTCGCACACGACGACAAGGGTAGGGTTTGCAGGCCTTGGTTTCGTTGTGCTTCCTTTCCAAACTTATGAAAGATTTAGTAAAACAATTTTGTAAGCCCACGTGGAATTTCACTGAATAAAGTGAGAAGTTTAAAATGATGAATTGTCACATAAATTGTATTTTAGATAGTGTTTATGGTAATGTTTAATATTTATTTTTAAGCTATCTAATAGATATATTAACATTTGTAAAAATACCTAAAAATACATATTTATGTATGTTCGTCTTTCCAAGGGGAAATTCTCTAGGCTAAATGCCCTCTTTTTATCAAAAAAAAAAAAATCTCCGTTTGCTAAATGATTATAAAAAGACTTGAAAGCTTCTCTACATTAAACTCGTAGGCTAATTGTGATGGTCTATTTGTAAATAACCTATATGAAAAATATATAAAACTAAATAATAGAGCATGTATAAAGAGAGACATTCTCTTTCGAACCCTATGGAATTCCTTGGCTTGGTTCATTGAAGTTCAAGCTTGGTATCTTTTCTGCCACGAGGGAGGCTTTTTGGTCCATCTCTTTAATTTGGAGCTGGAGGTATTCTAGTTGCAACGGTATTTGATTGGTGCTTGTGTTCCTGTTTGTCGTGACTTTTCCAAGGAGATCCTTGATGTATCAGTACAAATCTATGGTGCGGTAATATTTTGTTTCTCGAGATTACAAGGACCTCGTGTTTGGGATCCAAGCAGTGAGTTTGGCATCTATGTCTCTATCTAGGGTTGTAACTCTTTCCAAACAGACCTCTACCTCCATGAGTTCCAATTCTGCTCAAATTTCAGGGGGAGTGTGAACATTAAAGACCTATGTTGCAGCCATGGCCTCTTGTTGGGCCCGAGGCAAAGACAATCTTCTACGCTGGAGCCGACCCCCTCGCCATGAACCTCCGCGCACCATCTTTTTGCTCATAACAGTGAAATCAACGCTACAGAGAAGAGAACTTTCTTGGGTTGGTAAGGGGAGACCACGTCATGAACCAGAGAAACTAATAAAAAAAGGAGAGTTATACAGCAAAATGGCCTTCCTCTAGGGTTTAAACTCATTGTCATTGCAAACAAACATCGAAGTGAATCAGGGTGGTTATGTTGTTCAAAGATTCAAGCATTTTGTTTTTTAATAGAAAATGAATACTTTAAAATGTCTTCTAGCAAGGGTAAACATACGTGGACATGTGATGGGAGGATGTGATGTCAGAAGTGGTGAAATACTCATTCATCACTAAATCAACATCAATTGGTGTTTCTAATCTCCTAAGGACTATTGGAATATAAGGGAATGAAGGTTTGTTATGTATTAGGGAAATTTTATTAGTCATTGGTACAATTCAATTAGAGGTTGGAAACCACTAGTTTAGATGAGATAGATAATCCAAAGTGTATGAGAGGATCATCACCTCAACAATTTGCAGTGATTTATGAGATGTTACTCCCAAGTTGATAAAATTTTATATGGGTAAGAGATAATGTCGAACAAGTTTCTAATAGAGAACGGGGTCCGGAATGGTTGAAAGATTACAACCATAATAATATCTCATGTGTTGTACTTTGCCTCTAGTGGTATGAGTTTCTTTAATGAAAACCTATATTATGTGGTCAACCAAATAGGAAAGTAGCAATAATAGTGTTGTAAATGTTTTAATCGTTACTTGGTGTGAGTTTCTATACTGAAATGTACATTGTGTGATCAACCAAATAAAAAAATTGTGAAATGATTTTGATAGTAGTGTTGTACATATTCTAATGGTTACTAAGATATAACACATTCCATCTTTTTGACTTCCCTTTACATCTTTTTTACCTACATCCACATTCAACTTGGGGAAGGGTGAAGAACAATTATGCCTCTTGTCAAATTTTATGGATCCTTCTCTCTATTTGTAATGGGGGTATATTTCCCACATCGATATGAAAATTGTGCCTCACTTTCCTATAATGATTGGTCATTATCTGAAAGCCCACCCTACTTCTTGATAGGTTTCGTCAAATCATCCTCTTCACCATCTAGAACAAAAGGTTGAGACCATGTGATTCTCCTTCTATGTCTATGGTTATAATTATCATCATCACCACTTATCTCCTTCTCCTCGAGATCAATAAATACATGAACTGCAACATTGTAAGGTCTCTCAATTTTTGGAGAAGAACTTCTCAATTCTAAAGGATCTCCACTAAAAACAATAGTTCCAACATCATTCAGCTCGATACCTTTGATTTCCTCAATAGATGTTGGAATCAAACCATCTTCAAGGGCATGAAATAATGTTTTGACAAAGGACTTTGTATCATTTCTAAGGAAATCATATTGTTTATTAATGTATAATTTTTGCAATTCCTTCGTAGGCTTATTGTTTTTAAGCAACGCTGACACATAATTTGCTAATAATGTAGGATCTACCTTTATTAGGCATTGCATATTTTTTATAAGGTAGTGTGTTAAAGGGGTCTCCTCACATCCTTGATTTGTTGTTTCTTACATACAATGTCATTTTTAGAATGTAACATTGTTATCAGGGCACTCTAAATTTTTTAGACTACATAGAGGTATCCTTAGCCACAACTACATGTTATTTAAACCTTGCAAAATTTGATTGATACATTGTCGAGTGAAATATATGCTATCTATTTCGACATTAAATTGTCAACCCAAGCCTCGTAAGCTTCGAGGTGCCAGCATTGTATGTGCAGGTCTACAGCTCTAATCTAGCCTAGTCTAGTCTAGCCTAATCTAATCTAATGCCAGCAAACTCAAATAATAAAGAGATTAAATTAACTAGAACAATTCGCACATTGGGAAGAAACCCGACATGGAGTGACCGTATCTCACGAATTAGATCATTAATCTATTCGTTGGTGATTTAAAGTTATTATCAAATTTAAAATGCGAGAAAACTAGTGTAAGAATCTATTATGCAAGAGACTAGGCTTAAAACAAAAAAAAACAAAAAAAATGAGAAGTTCTAGGCTAAATATTCCTATGCTCAGAGTCTAAATCTATAAACTAATTACTCAGAGGAACTTCATAATTGGAATTACGATAGCACACTTAAGCCTGAAATGTTTCAACAAAGGAAAAAGATCAAATAAACTATACAGTTTTCCTGCAGGATTCAACTTAAACGATTTTACAACGTCCACAATAGCAATAAGTTATGAACAAAGCTTTAGCAATGATCTGAAAAGATCTTTTAAAGACTATGGTTAAGTTTTTAAAAACATGATTTCATTAACCAATTAGGAATTGAAGAAAGAGGAAGAATTAATGATATAACATGGAAGCCATAATGATATATGCATATCTGAAATTAAGCACAAATAATCAGCAAACCATGATAGAAAAATTGTTAACGGAGTTCAGCAATATCGCCTACGTCTCTGGGCCTTTGTCTCAGTGGGTGAGGATTTTGTATTTCTCTTAAATGCTTCAAAAGTACATCAGAAAAGAGTCAAATGGATTACAAACTGGTCTAGTTATGTTTTGTTCGACCTCAAGAATCCAACACAACTGACGTCACTGAAAAAGGTTGAGCGTAGCTCCTGGAATTGGCCTGCAAAGTTCCTCTCCTCAATGGCTTCCCTGCATAAAAACGTCTTTGGCTTCACAATTCTACAACATTTCTCATGTTATGAACTTGTTTGGACTGTCAAAAACCTTTGGTTTATATAGATTCTGAGTTGGGGTTTGAAATCCAACTTCCCCCCAACTTTCTGGCCTCAACTTGGGCTCAGATCCCCTTCAAAGGGCCAAAAATCCTCAAAAATCACTAAAACTCAACTAAAAATCCACTATAATAAGGTCAAAACCCAAAATTTGGCAAAAAATATACTTAAGCCCCCAGTTAGGGCATGCACCCCCCTTCTGTGGTCATGTGAGTGCCATGTGGCCTAGTGCTAAGGGGCGCACCTCCCTTAGCTGGAAAAGGTGCTTAAGTTTATGTTTATGAAAAGTGGGTTTTTTCTCTAAAGTAGTAATTCGCCCTTTGTTGTTAGCTCATTGTGCTTAAGTCATTTGAAGAGGCAGATCATAGGATCAAATCCCATGTAGTCCAACAATAAAAATTTTACCTTTTTAAGGCCTTGATCATGGTGACATGTGGCACCCTTGGATTGGACCATGTGCCAGCCCACGGTTGGCCAATCTTTTGCCACATGACTATCAAAAATTTGACACTTGTCATCATGAACCCTTGCCACTTGTCATGACCTACTGATACCACATGTCATCACCTGATGGCTTCCACTTGTCTAATTTAGAATCTTCCACGTGTCACATGCTGAAGATGCCACGTGTCCCTTGACCAGTTGATTTTTTACTTGTTTGACCCAAACTTCAGATTGCGATAACTTTTGCATACGGACTTCGTTTTTCGATCCATTTATGCCACCGGAAAGCTTGCGACGAGGAATTCATCATCATGTCATTTTCTTGAGCATTTGAAAAAAATTATTTTTGAACCTTTCAAGATCCATTTGGATCACACCTCCCCACTAAGACCTTTTGGTCCTTCAAAAGGGTATTAACCAAATATCAAGTGTGGGATAGTCCATGCCACTTGTTCTATGTCTTTAAACTTTTTCCTGTGCACATGTCTCATAAAGATCAATTGAAAAAAAACCATGACAACTGATAGCATATTGTTAGCCACTTGTACTCTTTCACATCTTACTGAAACCACTACCATCCATGTTGAAAACATTAGCAATGATAACATCATAAATATGATTGCAAATGAGATAATATGTTTGTAGTACTTGCACGACATTAACTTGTCTCGAAGCAAAGTGTGATTGAACTTCCATTCTACAATCATCTCATGTTCATGCTTAAGATCAATT
>CBVK0101751269.1:0-10191 GCA_900067695.1 Picea abies | reverse complement strand
GAGCTCTACAACTCCTTCTCCGACATAAAGGTCCAACACATTTCCAGATCACATAACACAGATGCTGATGCTCTTTCCAAGCGTGCCCTGGGCGAACAGACAGGAAAGCTCTCGGTTTTCCATTGCGATAATGGGAAGGAGAGTTTTATCACCTCTTTCAACATTTTTTGACTGTCATCGACCTCCTTTTGCCAGATTATGGACTGATATTTTATAAAATTCACTTCTGATCTGTATTTCTCTCAATGAGTACACGTACATGTGAGACACAAGCTGTATTTGTGGTTAGTTTTATACAGAGTTGTACACCTCACAAGGATCATTGTATGAACAGATCCTCTCTGAACATGGCTATATGCCTCTTGACAAGTTGTTGTCGTTGTAAACAAGTTTATACGCTTTATAAATTTGAGAAAAATTTATTCCTGGAAAAAAAAGTAGAGGGTGGTGATTTTTCATAATTGTTAGTAAGTTGAGGGTGCTGATTTTTCATAATTGTTAATTGACAGTTAGAATAGTTTTAAAATTTTTAATTATTAATTTGTTTTTAAAATAATTTTTTATGTTTATATTTAAAAATAATTATTATTTATTAATATTTTATTTTTTTTTATGATTTTTAGAGATGGATTTGTTTGCTTCTTCAAAGATAAGAAGAAAGGATGAACAATAAGAAAGATGAAAGGTATTACAATAATATATTTGTTACTCAACATGTTACTTGCATATATTGAATTTGGATGAGAAAAGCTATTACAATAATATATTTGTTACTCAACATGTTACTTGTATGTATTTGAATTTGGATAACCAAGATAAAAATTATTTTTCTCAACTAACTAAACTAAACTTAATTAACAAAAATTATATATTGCAATTTTTATTAAATAAAATATTAAAAATAAAATATAGGTTATTAACACCAAGTTAATAAAATATATAAAATATAATCAACAAACTACATAGGATAATATTTTAGACCATGATACCATTGCAAGATAAAAATTTATGCTAACTTAGACTATGGTATCATCGCAAGATAAAAATTTATGCTAACTCATATGTTGTGTTGTTGATTAAAGATTTTAGATAAGCACATCTAAACCTAAAGGTCACATCTAAACTTTCAAGTGATGAGAAAGCTTTAAATATTTTATAAAATATTGTAATTTTGAAGCTGATTATTTTATAAAATATTTTAAACCCTCCTTATGCATCTTGATTTTTTAAGTGGAGAGAAGGTTCACTTGTTTTCACTGGATGTTTCACAATTTTAAAATTTTGAATTTTTAAACATGATTGATCAATACATTATTAAAATAAATTTGCATAAATATCAAAATTATTATTATTATTTTATTTTGATAAATTTATAGTTAAATTAGATGATAGTTATTATAATTTTAAATATGTGATTAAATTTATTTTATTAATTATTTTTTAAAATATTTTATTTAAAAATATATATTTATTATTTAGATCAATTAGGTTTAGTGGATTTTAATCATCATCATCATATTTAAAAAAAAAAAATACCTTTTCCAAATTAATATAAAAAAAGGTATAACTTTTATACATTTTTATTTTAAAATTATTTTAAATGGAGAAAAAATGAAAATAAATTGCTAAAACCAATTACTCATCATTTACTCTTTATATATATATATATATATATATATATATATATATATATATATATATATAAACCTTTTTCATTATAGTAAGAATAATTTATAATTTTATTTAATAAATTTTTATATATATTAAAATTAAGATTAAGATTAGATTGACTAGTTCTTGTTATTTAATTAGATTTTGGAAAATAGTATTTGAATAGAAAATTTTATGAATCAAATTAATAAAGAAAAGATAAAATGTAAGATGAGTTCCATATATATATATATAAAGATGAGTTACATTTTTCAATGTTTTATTATTGATTTTTCAAATTTATATAAAATTAAAGTTATATTTTACAATTCCTCTTTTATATGATGGGAGAATCGATCAAAGGAAGGGGTAGTTATTAGGGATGTTTTTTTTCTTATGCAGTTCCCATGGGTTAAGGATAATGGAGGATCTAGTGCAGATTGGATTGCGAGATAGGAGGGAAATGGGGCATAGGAGTAGGCACTTAAGTTTATTTGCATGACATTAAAGGGATTAGAAACTTCTGAGCTCTAGGATATGCTTTGCATGATGGCTCCAAGGTTAAGTCTTGAAAAGTGGTGTTCTATGGCCTTCATAGCCCCGAGTCTTTGGTGTATGTTTAATGGTGCATTCTAATAACACACTAGGACTTTGGTTTTAATTATATCTTGCTTATTCACATGGCTCCCTGTGGATGATGCTCCAAACATTCCCCTGGCCATCAAATGCATGACAAATGATGTTGTTGAGGCTGTTGAGTTGTATCATCTGTTTGTTCCATTGGATGATAAAACACCCATGTCGTCTCTAGAAGAAGATGTAAGGTTGGTATGGGATTATAAGTAGGACGAGGAGGTTGAAAAACAAGTGGGTGGTATCATTGTATCATTCACGACCTGGGCTACACTAGAAAAAGGAATTCTAAATTATGTAGAACTCTAGAACTCTATTGGCACGCCAATTCCATGATTGCATTGGGAATTCTTCCAAGTGACCAATATTTTAGGAAGCTCAAGCGATTGATGGAGTCATTCAAGGAGCATAAAAACTTGCTCATGAGGATGGTCTCTTGGTTGGTCAAGTGTTATGGTGGATCCTTCATGCTTCCTTTTGTTGGTCATCTACATACGAGGTATTCTTCAGTTGCATGCGCTATGACCAATTACAACCTAGTGGCTGCTCAGGTGTCCCCTTCTCATGGTTGATACACTCTCTGTTTTTCATTATGTCTAAGTCTTTTCTAGTTCGAAATTTTAGACTTTTCTTCTATGGTTATCTAGACTTTTAGTTTTTCAAGTTGTTCAAAGACATTTGTTCAAGGACATTTGAGGTGTAAGTTCAACTTTAAATTTTGTGCTAGCTTCCCTCTTTGGGAAGGCATGAAATCATGGTTCCTTTTGGTTTTGCTTTATTTTAGTAACTGGAGTTAATATTTGAATAAAAAACCATACTAAAAAAAATATAATAAAAAATAATTTATATTTAATTAATTTTTTTTTTTTTTTTCAAATTTATATTTAAAATTTTATTTTATAATAAAAAATAATCTATTATTAATTAAAAAAATATTTTTTTTCATACTTATATGGATATATAATAATTTAAATATATTATTTTTGCATTATAATTAATTCCTATGATGTATTTCTATAAATATATTTTTTATAATTAAAATAATATTTTTTTTGTTTAATTAAAAAATATTGTTTTAAAAAATTACACGAAGGTTAAAAAATATGTATCTAAACTTTTTATGCAGCTACAATTTCTCTCTAGTATGTGAATATAAAAAAGAGAACTAATAATAACTTTTTCAATATGACACATCTAATTTAAAAAATATCTATCTAAACTTTTTAAGCGGCTACAATTTCTCTATAGTATGTGAATATAAAAAAGAAAACTAATAATAACTTTTTCAATATGACACATCTAATTTAAAAAAAATAAAAAAAAATCAAATTTGTGTGGGATATTTTTTTATGACTATATTAATTTTTAATATTTTAACAATTAATAAATAAATTAAATATATATATATAAAAGATAAAAAAAAAAATTAGAGAAAAAAAATCATGAACTATATCTGAAAATACTACAAGTTAATCTTCCAAAAGATCTAGGTAAAGTAAGTCATTAATTTGTGATTCTATCTCCATGAATATTAGTAGTAAGGATTTTAGGTTTTCCTGAGTAGTTTTGTTAGGGTTTACTCATGCCCCTTAGGATTGTACAATGGGAGTTCCCTCTGCCTTCCATGTCTTGTCTGCTCTTGACTTGTCATCCTTTGCTTTGCATTTTCAGTGTTTAGTCCCTTCAGTGTCTCCATCGTGGCATGGTTTTAACACCAATGGCACAAAACCTTGACCTATCCTGCGCTGACGAGGATGATATTTGGGCCAAGGATGGCCTATTCCTTGTCGACGAGGCATATAAACTCCTTTATGATTGTCAGCGTCAGTTGAGGTCTCCACTGAACAGTCTGACACCTGATAAAGCTGAAGTTCCCACCTCTTCTCCTTCCCTTAATGCAGTTGACAGTGCCTTTACTTATGACCTAATTTCCCTGCCAAAAGTGCGACGGGTGCCTCCTCTCCCTCCTAGATCTCGTCCATCTAGAGACAGTCACGTGCCTGGCATGATCCCTCCCTGTCACCGTGCCCTTAGCGATTACTACAATGGGACTAATCTAGAACGTTCACCCTCCTCTGGCTCTTCTTTACCACCTTCTCATGCTCTGCGCTCTCGCATTTCTGTTCCTGGTGCAGGACAAAATCGCACTTCTAGTGAAGCTTCTCGTTCAAATTGGAGGAAAAAATGTTGGAAGACTGGGGTTGATAAGCCTAGTTGTGTACTTGGCAGTGATATCTTGGTGGATAGAGTGTTGGGTTTCATGGAGAGAGCCCTTGTTGGGAAATTTTGTTATGCTAATATGAGTATGCGTTATCTTACAGAATGGATTTTCTCCTACTGGAAGACTATCCTTGGGTAATACCCTCGGTTTAGCCTTCTCTGGAATAACTGATTAGTATTCCACTTCCTCTCCGAAAGTGACCTCCTGTGCATTCTGGATACGCCCTGGATATTTGGAAGAGGGGTTCTTATGATGAAATGATGGAGCTCGGGTTTCAATCCACTATTGGAAAATTTTAGAAGAAAATACATCTCGATTCTCTTACTAGACTTCCTGCTGGAGTTCTGGTCCACCCGGGTCTTCGAAGCCTTAGCAAATTATGTGGGTAAGTTTGTTTATTTTGATGAAAATATGCTTCGAAATCATAATAAAAGACTAGCATGGATTCTGGTTGACTTCGATCTGGACAAAGGCCTACCGGATACAATTGATATCTCCATTGGGGATGTAAGATTTCTACAAACAATTGACTTATGGAAGGAACTGTTTCGATGCTATGGGTGCTGGAAAACGGGGCATGTTCGGAAATGATGTTTGTCATCCTTGGAACGCCCCTAGAGTTTCATCCCTTCAGCGACAGACTATGCATCTTCAAAAGATCCAGTTGGGAGCCTCCTCGATAGCGAGTGTTTTCTGAGTAAGATGTACCTCTTTTTCCCTGCTTTTTTCAATGGTCTCTCCTCAGCCGAATTAGATTTTATGAAGGATAATGAGAATTGTGTACACAAAATTTTCATATATTTATGGGGTATCCTTATGAATAAGCTTGAGTATTGGGAAGGTTTCTATGTTGTACGGTCCTCTGGAGATTCCTTAATCAATTTGGCTTCTATACAGTCTTCCCTCCCACTTGTGGATGTACCCCTGGTTGTTTNNTTCTATACAGTCTTCCCTCCCACTTGTGGATGTACCCCTGGTTGTTTCTCGACTCTCCGTCTCCGAGCCTTTTATTCCCCCCCCTACCAGTACACCCCCTGTCATTGCTTCCGGGGTTTCCCTCCCTAAGACTTCTTCCGAAGTTTCCTTTTTACCTGAAAACCCTACAGATTGTACACCCTCACTCTTCCCTAGCTCTATAGTCTCTTTGGAACCTAAGCCCTTAGAAGTTTGAAACCTCACTACTCTCCTTCCCTACTCTTCGTTCTAATGTCACCCTCTGAAAAAAAAAACAGAGCTCGGATTCATAAGAATCCTTCTAGTGCATCGGAGGGAGGACTAGCCTCTTTCTCTGATCTCTCCTTACCTCCTACGACTTGCCCTCTAACCCCCGTCCCTCCTTCCTGTTTAGATCTTGGTTCTGTTTTTCCCGCTCTTCGGCCCTTAGAGCAGGCCATCCAAATCCCCCCGGTTCCCTTATGATCATTTTATCCTTAAATGTCCATGGGTTTGGAGGACCACATAAAATTGCCTCCATAAAAGCGCTCTTTTCCCAGGTTAACCCCGATATCATTTTTTTTTAGAAGAAACCCTTGTAAACAACGATAAAGCTATCAAACTCTTCTTACAATGCGTTCCCTCCTGGAATGTTGTGGCAATGGACCCTTGTGGCTGTTCCAGAGGGTTACTGAGTGGTTGGAACCTTGCCAATGCTGAGCTTACTGCCCTTGACACCCTTGCAGGTATCTATTTGGAAGGAAGGACTAAACAAACAATATAACAAATCAAATTGTTGAACTTTTATGCTCCCTATAAGGATAGGGAATTATTTTGGAGGCCTATTTTACAGTCAGATTTATTGAAGGAAGAAGGCTTAATTGTTGGTGTGGATATAAACTTCACACTATCTACAAAAGAAGTTTGGGGGGGCTCTTCCAAAATTGATCCACTCTCAGATTTTTTCACTAGTCTCTTACATTATTTTGGTTTGGTTGATGTTCAGCCTTCAAAACTTACTCCCACTTGGAGGAATGGAAGAACAGGGGCAGATGGTATTGCGAAGCAATTAGATCGCTTCCTTCTTGATGAATCTCTTCTCAACATCAACTTCAAGGTAATATCATGGGTAATAAATTCCACTCTCTCAAATCATAACCCAATCTGCCTACAGCTAGATTCTTGCGCACAGTCTTCTTCACCGCCCTTCAAGTTCAATGCAACTTGTGCCACTGACCAAGGATTTTCCCTTTTTATTAAAGATTCTTGGATCTCTATGATTCATTGGACATATGCGTCCACTATTCTATTACTGTGTTCTAAACTAAAAATCTTGAAAAGAATAGTGATTCAGTGGAAGAGAGACAAGAAACTCCTTTTGCAGTCGGAATTGCTACATACTGAATCTAAGACTGCGAAAATATTTGATAGATGCCCGTCTCATATATTCGATCAAGTTGATCTGGACACTCTTGAAAGTCTAAAACTACAAAAGGAAAATATTATGACTATTGAGGAAAGTTCTTGGTGTCTTAAAAGCAAAGCCATTGGGCTAAGCTGTGGAGACAAAAAGACCAAGTTTTTTCATAAATATGCCAATATGAGAAGAACACAGAATTCAATCAGGGATATTGAAGATGAGTCAGGGATTCTTCATACATCAGGTTCATATATTAAAAATATTGCATTGACACATTTCCAAGAACAATTCGAAGCCAACGAGGTTGAGGATACTCGCTGCCAGCTCAAGGTTCTTGATCAAATTCCAAAATTGTTTAGCCTCACTGATTGTGAAGGGATCAATAAATTCGTTTCTATAGATGAAGTAAATGATATAGTTTTCAAAATGCCCAAGGAAAAAATTCCAGGCCCAGATGGCTGGACACATGAAGTATTTCAATCCTTTTTTTATATTTTGGGGAAGGATCTACATTTAGCAGTCGAAGAATCCAGATTGACCAGATCTATTCTAGGATCTCTTAATGCCACCGTATTTTCACTTATCCCATGAGTTAATAAGTCGAGAACATTTCATGACTTTAGATCTATCGTACTCTGTAACTTTGTATACAAAGTTATTTCTAAAATTATTTCTTCAAGAATTAAAACAAAGGTTAGTAGAGTGTATCTCTCATGAACAATTTGGATTTTTAAAGGATCGTTTAATTTTTGATGTTGTCGGCAGAGCTCAAGAATGCTTACATTTAGCCAAGACCAAGAAACTCAGTACCATTATCCTTAAGCTATATTTGAAAAAATATTATGACAAGGTAAGTTGAAATTTTCTCAGGTTGTTGTTACACCAGATCAACTTAAGTTGCGAGATCGCCCAGTGGATCATGGCATGTATCACAACAGTTAATATGGAAGTTATGATTAATGGATCCCCAATTGATTTCTTTCGAATCCACAGGGAACTTAGACAAGGTTTTCCCCTATATCCATTATTGTTTCTCCTTGTTGTAGAATGTCTCAGCAGGTTAATGAGGAAAGCTGTAGAAAAAGGTTCCTTTCATGGCCTTAAAGTTTCCTCCTTAAAATTTGTGACACGTCTACTTTTTGTAGATGATATCTTAATCCTTGGAAATGGGGATTTAAAAGATTGGCTGGAATTTAAAATACCTTTATCAATGTTTTGTATAGCTTTAGGTATGAAGGTTAATTGCCAAAAACTGCTTTTTTAACACAAAATATTGAGCCAAGTCTAAAAAATGGATTATTTTTAGAATTCAACATTCTGATCCTAAATTTGGAGGAGGGCATGACATATTTAGGTTTTTGTTTAAAACATAATGGTTACATAATTACTGACTGGAAATGGCTAATTGAAAAGATTGTTAAAAGAATAAACAATTGGACTTTTCAATGGCTCTCACCTAGTGACATAATGGTTTTAGTCAAAGCAGTTCTTCAAGGTATACCTGTGTATTGGTTCAGTTTAGAAAAGGTACCTTCCTCTATTATACAGAAAATTCAACAACTTATGGAAATTTTTTTATGGAGAGGAGCCAAAAAAAAACCCGGCTTCCATCTAGCCAAGTGGCAATCCATTGCATCTCCCAAAGAAATAGTTGGATGGGGTATTAGAAACCTTAACTAGTTTGCAAGATTGTTAGTTGCCAAATCTTGTTGGAGGGGGATTCTTGGGAATAGTATTTGGAGTCAAATTCTCAAAAGGAAATATATAAAAGGAGTTGAATTGACTTCTTGGATAAGGAAAGGTGACTTCAAGTATCTGATTGCCTCAAATTTCTACAAAAATCTCATGAGTTCCTTTCCTCTCATCAAATAGTGGTTAGCATGGAAAATAGGGATTGGAAAAAAAGTAATCATTGGGAAGGATCCCTTAATTCGAGATAACTCTTCTTTTAAGTTTTTGGCTACTTTAATCCATTACCTCAACTCCAAAGGTATCTATTCCATAGCACAAGTTGTCGATCCAAACGCGCTCAACAATGCACAGTATTGGTTAAATTCCTTTCAACTTAATTTAAGTGGAGATATGTCAAATGAATGGAACAACTTCATCTCAGTGATAAAAAGTAGTCGAGTCTCACTAAATCAATCAAATGATAAACTAGTGTGGTCATGGAATAGAGAAGATGGATCAGTTTCAGCTGATTTAGCATATCAATGCATTGATTTTAACTCACATAATGGTAATTACAACTGGTGGTTTAATTCTATCTGGAAATTTAAGATTCTAAACAAAATTGTTTGTTTCATGTGGTTATGATTAAAAGATAGTATTCTCACTGGATCAAATTATAAGAAAAGGGGAGGCATTGGTCATGTTGTATGCAGCTTATGTCTACAAGATGATGAGACAACTGATCACTTGCTAATTCAATGTGAAGAAACACAAAAAATTTGGAAAGAAATCCTAAAATATATTAATATATTAGATACTTGGATGTTGTCTACACTTGAAATGAATTTACTTCACTTGTTTATAAAATATAAAAGATTGAGATGTATTCCCTTCCTGGTTAGCTGGAGAATATGGAAATATAGGAATAAAATTCTGTTTGAAAATGGTCAAAGAGAAGAGTCCATAAATATTTCCAGAATTTTAATGGATATTAAAGAATTCAAAGACATATGAGAAGGTGACAAACTGGATATTATTCTAAACCCAGTCTATTTTGATGAGAAGACAATAGGTTTCTTTGATGGTGCAGCAGTGAATGACAACTGTGGAGTTGGTATTTTCTTAAAACTTTGTGCACGAAATGTTTATAAAGCCTATTCTGGAGGAGGAAAAGGTAATAACATGAAGGTAGAGATAATGGGACTTTTGGGACTTCTTCACTTGGCACAAAGACTTTCCATAAAATTTTTTTATGGTAGTTGGTGATTCAAAAGTCACTATAGAGTAGATTAATGATTGTTCAAATATGAATCTGATGTACCTTCATAGCTGGAAAGATCGAATTAAAATGTTAAAGGAGAAATTTGAAGATATACAATTCATGCATATCCATAGAGAATTCAACACAGTGGTAGATCGATTATCCAAACAAGCACTGGAAAACCCTCTTGGTTTCTTTTATTATGAGGAGATTATACAAGGAATTACTTTAAGCTCAGGAAGTTTTATGATTTTCTAAGGAGGCATTACAATGAAGAGAGTTACTTTTTCAATGTATGATAAGATAGAATAAGTTATGTAAAGTTTGTGTACAACAATTGACAACTGTCAATAGCAATTATATAGAAAAGTCTAAGTCTAGAACAATATATGAAATGTCCTA
>CBVK0101751260.1:0-24528 GCA_900067695.1 Picea abies | reverse complement strand
CTCGTCTAGGGTCTTAGCCATCCTCCAGGAGAATGGCTCTCGCAGCTGCTTATAAATTTAACAGGGGTCACTCTTGGCTCCCAAGTATAAAAGAAGGCCTCCCCTCCCTCATTTCACATATATTCTCAGTGTATTGTTACTATGCCAAAATCTCTCCTCTCCCACTCTTCTCTCTTTCTCTCTTTTGGCTCTTGCTATTGTGTAAAGCTTGTTGCAAGTATTTGCAGTAACCTTTCTTGGTGAATAAGGAGATCTTTAGAGGATCCATGGTGTTGAGAGTCTTCTTGGTGTCATCTTGTTATTGAGGTGATCTTGTTCCTTATTGTTTTTCTGATGCATGCTTAGCTTGTAGATCTAGAGTAAGAATTCCAAGCAAAGTAGTTTGCTTGGACAGATTTGTGGTAGTCTTATCATAAATCTAGTGAGTTTATATTTAGGTATTGTTGTCGTCCTTATACACACTTGAAAACGTGAGCTAAGTCATGCTCACTTAGTGTGTCCTTGGAGGCATAATGCCTAGGTTCAAAGCCCACGCTGTCACTTTGACTTGAACCTCTTTCGTCTAGGCTCACTCCTAGGGAAGCCAAGGGGGGTAGTCCCTAGTTTCTAGATAAGTTTTAAGGTCAGGTTCTAGGAGTTGATTTTAATTTCTTAAGGTTAGAGGGAATCTACCCTAATATGCTAAAGCAGCAATGCAAGATGCAAGGGTTAGTATGTCAAGCAAGCCTTTTCCTAGGGCAACTAAGACTAGTGCCTAAGATTGGGCAAGGGGTCAACTAGATGTTAGGGTGTTTCGTTACAAATATGATTACAAGATACTTACAAAAGAATAATTAAATCCAATGAATATTAGATACAAGATTTACAAATAAAGAATGCTAGGATGCAATGAGCAATCTAACTATTTTCAAATGTATGTGCAGAGTACAAGGAGATCAAAGCATTATCGTCACATTCATCAACGTATCAAGATCATCATCAACACATCAATCTTGTAGGAGGGTCTTGGAGTGTTGTGTGGACGTTTTTGGATAGCCAAACCCCTTCAACCAGATCTGAAACCTGCAAAAACCAGCAAGGTATCCTTGCTGGAAATGCTACACACAACAATACAAGTGAAGAAAAACTTTTGCCTTTTAGGGCAAAAAAAATTTCTTGAAAAAAATTGATAAAAAACTTATATTTTGATGACCATTAAACCATGTTAAGCTAGCTGAAAATATGTATGGAATGAAAGCATATAGAGAAAGAGCAATAAATGGAGAAACAGAGGAGTGTATGTGAATCTCAAAGGGGGACTCTTCCTTGAGGCATCCCTAATGAAATCCTTGAAGCCAAACCTGCAAGATCTAACACAATAGCATGCAAACAATGGATAATATGGAAGGTTAAACTAATAAGATGAAATACTTGCACCCTATCTAGCTAACCACATATATAGATCTACAAGACTACTCTTTGCAAGATCTACTCAAATAAAATACTTTACCTAAGATCCATTCATGAATCCACCATATTAAATTAAAACAAGTTTACCTCATTGATGTAAGAACCCAAACACTTGTAGCTCTTCCAAAAACCCTCCAAAGCTTCTTGGAGAAATACTTGCTCCAAAACCCTAAGAGCAAAAGAATGGAAAAGATGGAACAAGAAGAGAGAGAGAGAGTGGAAAATCAAGTAGCATAACAATAGCTCAAGATATGGTGAGTTGGGAGTGAGGAGAGGGATCTATTTATACTTGGAGAGGCAAACCTACCTCTCTTGGATCAATGCCAAATGTCCACCACCAAGCAAAAGAAGAGATCCCAAGGCTAGGGCGCACCATCTAGGGTTTAGATCTTAGATCTAGGGTGTAGATGGGTGAGGGGATGTTGGGATCAAGAAAAAGAGGTGTGGGAGGCTTAGGAATACGTGCCAAGGGAGTGGAGAGTCTCCTAATAAATTAAAAAATGATTTCCTAGAATTTCTTCTAGATGGGGGGCGTAACTCTCCTTGGGGGGTGCAACTTTTGGGGATGGGGCCATGAATGGAGGAGGGTAAAAGATGGAGAGGATGTGGGGATAAAGGAAAGGTGACGTGGAGGCCTAGGATAGGCATTTCGCCAATGAGAGGGGGCCCCCACCTATTAAAAATCATCTCACAATGTTTTGCTAGCTAGGGGGGGCGTCATTTCCCCTAGGGGCGTGAGGGTTTGAGTGAGGTGAGGGGGAGAGGGTGTTTTTAAAGGTTAGAAAGGTTGGGTTGGGTAGGTTATGCTTAGGAAGTCTCTCTCTAACTTTATTCCACCTTTACATCATCCTCTAACTCATTATTACAATTTTACATTTTTGCCATGTTTGGACTTTAGCAATTAAAATTGTTGTTTTTTACTAACAGACACTCCGGGTGGACAAACCCATAGCAAAAGTTGTCCGACTAAGCTGAAACTTGGTCCATGGATGTGGGGGGTGCTATTCCATTTCTTTTGAGCACAAATACCCCTATCAAAATTCCAAGGACCTAGTTTTTACAATTTTTGCTCAAAAATAATTAATTAATTAAATAATTAAACCTCCAAACTTAGGGAAATTTAATTAAAAATTAATTATAAAAAAAACTAATCTAGACTCGATGGAATTCCGCGAGACTCTCTAAGATGTCTTGCATGGTCATTTACAATGATTCCTAACAATAGTTACCAAAAGATAAACCCACTGGAACATCGTTCACCACTTTGGAGGAATTATTGCAAGTGTGAAGGAAAAACTCAAGGGAAATCAATAAGGTTGAAAAGCCCAATCGATAACCTGAGGATAAAAAAACCCGAGGTGAAAGGAACTCTCCCAGTGAACCGATCCCAAGGTAACTGACCTAGACATGACTCATGCAGACTTATTACATTATTGACCCATGCAGGGGTGCGGAAATTCCAATTACAAAAAGAAGTGTTGGGGCCAAACAATGCCTTGTAGAACCAAAAGTCTTCAACAAATTTGCATCTGATGATGCATCTTTTCATGGCACATGGAGTTGACCACCTATGTTGGAGAGGCGATCAATAGGTATTTCAAAGTATTTTGGCTTACTATTTAGATCTACTCACTTTCTCTTTGCTCTTGTAACTTTGCATTCAAGATTTGCAGGATTGCCCAAGGGTTTTATGTGAAGATTTCAGATCTGGAAATCTTCCATTTCACCCACTTTTAACCTTCAAAAATCTATGTTTCATATTTATGTTCATTTCCGTTATGTTTTTAGCATTCTAACATGTTTGGATAGGTCATCTAAATATATTTTACTTGCTGAAATTTACATAGAAAATTTATAGTTATTACTAACAGAAATTTTCCCAAGTTTTCGTGTTTTTTGCAGCTTTTCCAGCAAGTTTTCCTTGCTGATTTGTTGCAGGTCTGCATCAAAAAGGAGGATCTACAACCCATTTGGGGCCCCTAAACGTCCAAGAGAAGCCTCCTAAGTTGGGTTACTTTCTTCTCAACATATCTTATTTCTTTCTCTATTGTAAACAAGCCCAAAGAGAGTCTCTTGGGCTTGCACTTCTCCAAAAGATTTAATTTTCTTTATTTTTATTTTTCATTTGCCTACACCTTGCATAGTGGATTGGCCTAGCCACCCATGCAAAATCATATGGCTAGTTATTAGATTTATTTCAGCATTGCCATTTCTTTTCAAGTTTGTCCCACTTGTCCTTAAGACAAGGTTGTGTAGCTAGGATTTATTTCTTATTTCCAAGTCAAGCTATTTCCTTTCTTGCTTTTATTTTTTACCGACTTGGGCACAAAACCGGTAGGCTTGTCCTCCATCTTGTGCCTTTGTTGAGGTTGCAAGTAGTTCAAATTTCATTTTAAGTTATTTCATTTTTTATTGTTGGCCTACACCCTGCAAAGAGGATTGGCTTTGCCACCCGTGCAGTACCGTAAGGCTAGATAGATGGTTGATGGTTTATGCTTCTATTTTTCAAGTTCATGTGATATCTTTATGGTTTAGAAGCACATCGTTTCATTTGCTTAAGCCCATGGAGGAATAATTTATTTACTTGTACATTTCTTTCTTTCTGCAACCCCATTCTGTTGGGGATTATAAGGCACAGTCAACTCCCTCTTAATCCCTGTAGCCCGGCAGAGATCATCATACTTGTGGGAATCAAATTCTTTTCCATTGTCTATTATGAAAACACGAATGTGTCTACCTGTCTGATTCTCAACAAGATTCTTAAAATCCTGAAATTTGTTGAAAGATTCATCTTTAGTATTCAAAAAATAAATTCAAGTTTTACGAGAACAATCATCAATAAAAATGATATAATAAAGACAATCGTTCATAGATGGAGCAGTCATAGGTCCACAAAGATCAGAATGAATAAGATCTAAAATGTCATTAGTTTTTCTATTACTATGAGGGTAAGCTTTATTTGTATTCTTACCGAGAGCACAACCTCTACAAACACTATCATGCTCAAATGAAAAAACTGGCATACCTGTTACCATCTTTTGCAAACCTGAGAGTGTGTTGTAGTTAAGATGTCCAAACCTTATGTGCCATAGCTCACAGGGGTTTATCATCTCGTGAGCTAATGCTTGAACAACTTGACCAGTAATTTTGTAAAGTCCACTCTCTTGAGTTTCGATAGTCATGGTTGAGCTCAAACTCCCATTTGAGAGCCACATGAGAGCCTTCCCTTTGGAGAATGCTACTGAGTACCCTTTTCTTTCTAACACTGCAACTAAGATGAGATTTTTCTTTAATCCAAGAACATAAAGGATTTCATCGATATGAAATACATTACCTGTCTGAAGCTGAAAGGATGTTAATCCAAACACTTTGATGTCATAGGTGCCATCATCACCCAATTCTACCTTCACATTGAACTTCTTATCCCGATAGTTTACAAGATTTTGTTTGAAGCCTGTCATGTGTTTGGAGGCCCCGTTGTCCACTAACCAAACATCCTCCGACTTGGTTATAGTGTCGGAGAGGGCTGAGATAAGATAGCATTCTCGACGTTGTTCTTGCTCTTTAGTGGCTGCCCTGGTTCTTCTTCTTTGAGGTTCTTCTTCCTCAGTTGCAAATGAAGCATGAAACCTGCCTCTCTGCTTCCGCTGTGAAGGAGGGTTCCTGAAGTCTTTTGCATAATGACCTAGTCTTTTACAGTTAAAGCATCTTATTTTAGATAAATGAGAGTGGAAGTGAGATTGCTTACCTTGGGGTTTCTTACCTTTGCCTTTGTGTTGAGGAAACTGCTTCCATCCCTTTGCTGTGACTAAAAGAGCAT
Source organism: Picea abies (assembly GCA_900067695.1). Classification (NCBI taxonomy): domain Eukaryota; kingdom Viridiplantae; phylum Streptophyta; class Pinopsida; order Pinales; family Pinaceae; genus Picea; species Picea abies. The sequence goes on along the minus strand of CBVK0101751260.1, from coordinate 19,259 downwards.
GGTCTCTTACTGTTGAGAGCTCATTCCTGCTTTTGAGTCTACCCTCTTCTTCCAAGCAATCATGCCATAATCTCTCGAAATTAGATTGAACTTCTCTTCCGTTGACCGAAGAGAGAAAAGTCTCCCATGAGTCAGGGAGGCCATCAACTACAGTTTGTACAAGGTCATCATCATCCAATGCAATTCCAATTGTTGTAAGTTGATCTCTGGTTTGAGCAATTTTGGAAAAGAAGGCAGAGATAGGTTCGTCCTTCCCCATCTTTAACGTACATAGTTGTTTCTTCAATATCCTCTTTTGAGTTGGAGCCTTCTTTTCATATAGATTTGTTAGGGCATCAATGCATTCCTTGGCAGTCCTTAGATGACCAATGAGGGGCATCATGTTGTCCTTAACTGAATCAAAGATGATTCTTTTAGCTTTGGCCTACCTCTTTTTATATGCTTCCCTACTTGTATTTGAAGTGGGTTCTTCTATAACCCTAGTAACCAGCTCATCCAAGTCACCCTCTTCTAGTATGTTAAACACCCTAGCCTTCCAAGCATTGAAGTTGGAGGCCCCTTCAAGCCAATCTTATGCTTTGACTGAAGATGAAGCCATGCTTATTTAAAGATAAAAAGCCTTACTGCTGATCTGCAAAACAAACCCTAAAACAAGGATCTACGCAGGCTCAAAAGTCTGCCACTGTTGAGCTCTTTTCACGCCCTAAGCTCTGATTCCATGTGAGATTTTTAGGGAAAATAAAAATAGAGATATCTTTTCAAAAATTAAACTCTACTGTGCATACAGATCAGCACTTTAAAACAAAATCTGAAGTAGATTAAACATAGAAAGTATAGATCTGAACATGCTCAAGAAAAATAATCTTTTGACTAAAGTTGATCATGAACAGAAGAGAAAATTACTGAATATAAACTAGATGCAGATTTCAAACATGAGTAAAACAAGATCTGAACTTTACCTTGGTAAAACAATTAAAGATGTACCTGATGTTTAGTTGTTGTCCTCTTTAATATGCTCAGAAATTTATGTTTAAAGATCATGGATAAAAACCCCAAGGGTTTGATCTCAACCATGATCTTAAGTGGACTGTTTTTGCCAAGGAGGACTCAAGGACAATCAGCAAGAAAAGGGCTGATACAAAAACCAAAAACAACTCATCCAAAACTGTCCAAACTGAACTGAAGTGCCACAGCCAATTAGGGCTTGTCAAACCCTACACAAATCTGGTAAGAAGACACCAGCAGCAATAGAGGAGGTATCAAGGGTTGCCAGTAAGGCAGCGGCAGTCTTAAGGCACCCAACAGCAGCCTGGAATGATGCAAGGAGGGGGCCGCAGCACCCAACTACAGCAGCGGCAATATAGAACAGCAGAGAGAGGGCAGCGACACATTTAGAACAGCAGAAGGGAGGATCCGTGGCACCCTAACCCAGCAAGCACACCAGAAATGAAGCTCCCATCCAGCAAGATAATAAAGTCCAAGGAGGTTGTACCTCATAACTGTAAGAGAGAGTCCACCAAGGAGACCGTACCAAAACAAAGAGACCAAACTGAGGTAGCTGCAGCAAAAATCAAACTAAGGGATGAGAGTGAGGAGTGAAAGATGATGTGTGTAAAAATGAGAGAGGTGTAGGTCCTCTTTTATAGTTTAGGAAGAGGGGTAAAGTTAGGTTTTAATAATTAAAACAAATAATAATTGACATTTTTTAATTAATAAAAATATTAATTAAAAAAGTCAAATAAGTCAAAGTGACTTATAAAAACCCAACACCAGATCAAACAAGAAGGGAAACGAAATCAAGCAAAGGGGGAACTACAAGACAAAGTCAAGGGGGTCCTCTTCAATGGCAAACATGTCCACATAAGTCTCATGATAGCTTATAAAATTTTATCATCACTGCATAAGAGGAAACTTCAATGATGTGGTCATGTCCATCTTCGTAGCTGCTCCTAGGTCTCATGGACCATCTCGAGAGAGAGGAAGAAGATCACACATCACCACATCTTGGTACTCAACCAAGACCCACCTGGTCCCAGACTAGGTTACCCCAGAACACATCTAGGGTCTTATCCACCAAGGTACAAGACCAAGGATCAACCCAAGCGTTAAGAAAGGATTTCCTGTAACACATCTAGGGGCCCTAGAACACATCTAGGGACTTACATCATCAACCACCAAGGAACACATCCAAGGATCAATCCAAGCACCGGGCAAGGATTCCCTGGAACACATCCAGGGGCCCTAGAACACATCTAGGGACTTATTGTTTGGTCCTTGACCAAGAACCCCAGAAATATACTAGGGGCCCTCACTAGGGTATTTTGCCATGGCTCTAACTGCTTGGTCCCAAACCAAGAAACCCCAGGAGTGCACTGGGGGCCCTAGATCTCAGTTAGGGTCTTATGCCATCCTCCCGGAGAATGGCTCTTGCAGCTACACTAATTTCAACAGGTGTGAAACACCAACACAAGCCCCAGCTCAAATACAAGGGGTTTTCACAAAATGAAAAATGCAATGTGAGTGCCAACAACGATTCCCACATGCCCGACACCAAGGCCAATGTGGGAATACCCCCCCGATGCTACAAAAACATCGACATATGGAAGGGTTGATGTGGAGAGTTTTTGAGCTAAGTTTTTTTGGCTAATTTGGAGCTAATTCAAGGGTTTATTTTCAAAATTTCTTGAGCTAGTTTGGAGCTGATTCAAGGGTTGATTTTCAAACTTTCTTGAGTTGTTATAGAGCTAGTTTTTCTGCTGTTAGGAGCCATTTTAAGGTTGTTGTTTTGGACTATTGGAGCTGCTCTTCTTCTCTTAATTTGGAAGGCATAGTCTTGGACGATATTGATCTCTCATCAAGGTGAGTTGTGGAGAGTCAGCCAACAACATTTGACAATGAAGAGCTATCTTGGAAGGACTTGGACCCACTTCCACAGCCAAAGGATCTAAACATTGTTGTTGGACGGGTACCTTGGGGAATCACGCCAAAATACCATTTTTGAGTCTAGTCATGTTGAAAATGTAAATGATGAGAATTCAGATGAATCTCTCATATGATTAGATTGTAAAGTCTAGATTCTAGACTATAGTTATTAATTAGTACTATGCTTATTTTTGGACTCTATGTTCAGATTTGGGTACCTTGGGAAGTGGTCCCCATGTGCTTATGAGTCTCTAAGCACAAAGGGGGAAGACTATTACCCTTATACTTTACTTTATGATTCTAATTTCACTTTGACTTAGGAGATTTAAGTCAAAAGTGAAATATGTCACTTAAGCATTAAAGTGACAATTAATTCACAAAGTGGGTGAATTAATAGACATAAAGCAACTAAGGAAAGTGGGTTTCCTTAGTGAGATTTTTGGATGAAATCTCACCCATTGATTAGACTTGGCTAGATTGGATCTAGGCCATTGATCTATTAGGGCTTGGCCACAGGAGGCTAAAGTGAGGGTATAGTGCATTTTGAGATTCACTCTTCACTTGTGAGTTTTGGAGAAGAGGAGGGGCGCATTTCTCAAGGAGAGGAGGTTGGGGTTTCGTCGTAGTGAGGTTGTAGAGTACGACTTCTTTTCACACCTACTGATTAGGAGTGAGGTCGGGGTTTCGCTTACCTCTTTTCACACCTGTGTTGACAGGAGTAAGGCAGCGTTCCTTTGCATTTTGAGCATCAAAGTGAACGTAGTGTGACAGACATGTCAGTATCTCAGATGCGTGTGGAGGACAAGCTAGCCAAGGCTAGCAATTGGTCACCTTGGAAGGCGAGGATGGTCTTTGTCTTAGAGGACCTCGAGCTATGGGACATAGTCGAGGCAGTTGTTCCTCCCATTCCTGTCATTGCTCTTGTCTTGGTGGTAGGGTTCAGGAGGAGGAACAACAAGGCAAAGAGGACCATTTTTGATGCAGTTCGTGATCATATCATACCCCACTTGACTGGGAAGACTTATGCATACGAGATGTGGGCATCTCTATGCAAGTTGTACGAGAGATCTAATGAGAACTAGAAGTTGGTTCTTCATGATCAACTGAAGAGCATTCGCATGCTCGAGGACGAGTCGGTTACTTCATTCCTTGGTAGATACACCCAGATCAGAGACGAGCTTGGAGTTGTTGTAGAGGTGGTGAACCCTAACTCTTTGGTGAGGACAACTATGAATAGCTTCACCAGACCTTAGGCTCCATTCGTACGCGGCATTGTTGCCAGGGAGGTTATGCCTACATGGGAGAGAATGTGGGATGATTTCGTCCAGGAGGAGATTAGGCTTGCAGCCGAGGCTTATGGATAGCAGCAGCAGTCAATTTCGGGTGTTGAGGACCTTGCTCTTTGGACAAAGGGCAAGAAGAAGACCAAACGTGGAGGCCAGCAGGGTCCCAAGTTTGGGGTCCCACCACAGGGAGGAGACAGTAGCATCAGCAGTGGGCAGAAGAGAGACATGAGCACAGTGAGATGCTTTGCTTGTGGAGAGATGGGTCACTATGCAAGACAGTGTCCCAAGAAGAAGAAGAAGCAACAAGATGTGTCAGCAGTGACAGCAGAGGAGATAGAGTTCAGTGATCAGTTTTCCAGAGAGTGTGCATTCGTGACTACCTTGTTTGCTATTACACCATCCAGCGCTAGATGGGGAGACAGATTTGACGAGGACCGACTGACTCACAACAGTGATTCAGAGGGAGATGAGACTCAGTGTCCCTGGACATCTTCAGAGTGGGTGACTGATCCACCCAGTATAGCTACAGTTTCAGAGCAGTCGAGCAGACAGAGAGTTGGTGCTACAGCTTCAGTGCATCAGAGGTTGATGAGGAGGAGCAACAGGACACCACGGAGGCTTGAGCCTCACCTAGCTTCTGAGACGGGCAGATCAGGTTCTGGATCCACTTCAGGTGGAAGTTACTTGGCGAGAGGCCAAGTTGATGACTCTTGGTGAGAGACCAAGAGGGGGAGACTCTTGGTAAGATGCCAAGAGTAGTGACTCTTGGTGAGATGCCAAGAGTAGGTGGAAATCCTTGGTGGGAGACCAAGGTGGAGATCTTTGGTGTGATGCCGAGATCTAGGTGATCTTGGATAGATGGAGAGTTAGTTCCATTTATAGATCATGCAAATTGAGCAGATCTGTGACAGAGTCCACTTTCAGTGATCAGGGTACAGCCATACTCACCGAGCATATGCTAGGAGGCCACCATGTCCACTATAGGGATGATATTGGTGGTGACGAGCACTTTCCTCGGTAAGAGCGAGTGTTGAGATTTGGGTACCTTGGGAAGTGGTCCCCGTGTGTTTACGAGTCTCTAAGCACAAAGGGGGAAGACTATTACCCTTATACTTTACTTTATGATTCTAATTTCACTTTGACTTAGGAGATTTAAGTCAAAAGTGACATATGTCACTTAAACATTAAAGTGACAATTAATTCACAAAGTGGGTGAATTAATAGACATAAAGCAACTAAGAAAAGTGGGTTTCCTTAGTGAGATTTTTGGATGAGATCTCACCCATTGATTAGACTTGGCTAGATTGGATCTAGGCCATTGATCTATTAGAGCTTGGCCAAAGGAGGCTAAAGTGAGGGTATAGTGCATTTTGAGATTCATTCTTCACTTGTGAGTTTTGGAAAAGAGCAGGGGCGCATTTCTCAAGGAGAGGAGGGCGCATTTGATGAGGGTTTGAGTAGAAACCCTTGAGAGCTTGAGGAGGAAGCTCTTGTTGGCTTGAGCTTGCATGGAGAGGTTATCCATGGAGGTTTAGCTTCCATTCCTTGGAGGGCGCATGCTACATGGAGGAGGGGCGCAGTTACTAGAGGAGGCGCGCATATTCCTTGTGATGCTCACTTGGAGAGGAAGAGAGGGATCCTTGAGATGAGGTCAGTTGCATGAGGATGCTAGAGCTTGGGTGCATGCTTTCATGGAGGGAGGCATTCAGCTATTAGCCTCAGTTATTTAGTGGGGAGCTTTCAGATCTAAGGAGGGTGCACTTGAGGAGGAGGGCGCATCATCAATGGGGAGCACTTACACCTGTCAGATTGCAGTGAGGCCTGTTTCAGAGGGAGGCTACTCATCGGTGCTTCATTACTGTGGAGGGGTTTCCAGATCAGAGCTTCTAGTTGGCATCTGCAGCAGTTTTGGTGGATTTGGCAGCATTTACGAGGGGCACACCATGCTAGGGCGCTCTTGCTTGGTTTGGACTTGTACTTCAGCTTGAGACAAGTTGCTATTGTAACAGGTTCATCTATATTATGTACTTGTTGTATTCCACCATCTATTTTCCCATTATATAGACATATATCCAAAACTGGTTTTACCCGGGGGGGTTTTATCCAGGGTCATGTTGACCAAAAATTTCTGTGTCAAATTTATGCATGCTTAGAAGTGTAGAACAACATTTTAAATTTAAAGATCTAGAGGTAGTGTTATGTGTTTTAACTTTTAAGTTATATTGCATGTGCTAACATTGAGTAAAGAAAACACTTGCAAGGGCACCTTAAAAGAGCACTTAACCATCAAAATATTGAGCAGAAAGTTGGGTGACTGTTTGCTGTCCTAAAACAGCAAAAGAAGACAGCCACACAGTTGAAACTTAGAGCCATACTAAGGTCAAGGAAAGACCCTAGGTGGCAGCCTCATAGGACCTCAGAAAATCTACACTCTAGAGACCATTTAGAGCCTCTATGTTGATGTATTTTGGTTCAAATATGGATTTCACTCAGTGCTATTTTGGTTATATGCACCCCTACTTGCCATATACATGAGAAACTTTGCATATTTGTGTATAATGGTTTGGATTCACATGGATGCATATGAATATATTTTATTTTTTCAAAATTTGAAAATTTTATATATTTTTTGGTCAACCAGTTTTGTTTTTGATTTTTGTCCAATTCCAGTCCGGTTCTAGTTTCTGGGGTCGACTGGTTCGATGACCAGTGCAGTTCTAATAACATAGGAATACTATCACCTTGAAGCATTGAACTTAAGCAAAATGGAAAATCTCCTACGGTGGATGGTCTTCTGTGTGAGTTTTTCAAAAAGATGTGAAAGGTAGTTGGCATGATATATTGTGTATGGCTTGGAGAGTGTTTAGTATAGGCAAAATGGGTGAATATCAGAATCAAGGATTGATCAAGCTTATCCCCAAAAATTCAACTTTTAAATCTATTAGTTCCTGGTGTCTGGTTTCTTTACTTTATGTGTCATACAAAGTCCTTGCTAAGATTTTAGCTTTGAGGATTCAACGTGTTGCAGCATAGATTGTTTGACATACAAACTGGATTATCCAAGGAAGATTTATTCTTGAGGTTTAAACAGCTTGGGAGAGTGTTGAATGGGCCAAGGAATCAAGACAGTGAGTTCTTTTACTCATAATTGATTTTGACAATGCCTATGAAGAGGTGGACTAGTCATTTAGCACTAGCATGCTTTCTTGGCTAGGTTTTGGTTTGCAGTTTGTGTCTATGGTAAAGACACTCGTCTCTAATGCATCAACCTTTATTTTTTGTTATTGATGTTCTGTCAGGCAAAATTTTGAAGTTAATGTTTCCATCTCTACTATGTGGGAATGGTGTCTACAAAAACTTCAACGTACAACATATAATTCAAAGTTCAAAGATTTACCCTTTGTTGGTAAGTTAACAGTTCTTGGTAAAATTCTTCAAGCTAGCCATGTATGTTTTTCTTTGTTGGTTTCCTTCTGTTTCTCAATTTAATCAGCTTAAAAATTATTAAGAAGCTTCTCGTGGTCTAAATTTGATGGAGATTGTTCACTGCCTATGGTCCCTTGGTGTATATGCACTTAACCCAAACATGGGGATGTTTTGGGTTTGATTTATATCCAATTACAGGGAGCCATTTTGTCTGTTAAATGGGTCACACGTTATCTATTTGGGGAGGAACCATGGAAAGTATTGCTTAGATTAAAACTTTCTCATCGACATTACAAAGTCAATGTCAAGGACCGTTTCTCAATCAGTGATGTCTTTTCTGCTCTAGAGGATTTCAGCATTGGAGGCTCTCCTATGTTAATAAGGATTTAGGAAGCGTGGAAAAGAGTGGCTCCTATGCTTACTTGGCATTGGGATGGTTTTAGAAGTTTTGATCTTGTTTGCCATTGGATTTGGTCTTGGAAAGATCAAGCTACCCCCATAGCTCATGTGGACAAATATCTTCCTAGGAGTTCTTCTTTGGTGATGATATCTATGGGATAAGGACACTAGGACATAGAAGACTTACGGTAATCTTTCACGTGAGTTTGCACTAATGCACTCAAACAGTTTTGCTATCTAGGAGCTTCAACAATTGAATCAGACTAATGAATCTTATAAGATTAATATGCATACTCCGCAGACTATTTGGTGGGATTGGATGTGACCTTCTAGTAAACCCATTTGGGTGTACAAGCCCAAACGATTGTTCCAATTCTTATGCATGTCCTTTTCCTTTCAAGACAAGCTAAACAGGTAACGGCGCTTTTCGGATGCAATATATAAGTGGGTGGATTGACCCTCGATAGTTTGGAATTTCATGCTTTATTTCATAATGAGAATGTTTGCCTAGTCGTTGATTTACCCAGGTTTACCTTTAAGGAACGACTATCAACAACAAGTTTCACAGATGATATGTGCCCACATTGTGGTGAGGTTGAGACAATTCGTCACTTATTTTGCAGTTGTATGTATGTTTAAGATGGCTGGAACTTGCTTTGGGATAATTGGCATCATCTATTCTTCAATGAGATTCCTTGGAAAACGACGTCATTAGGTGATCTTGACTCCAATGGACCTCTACATTTCTGAGGTGCTTGGCATTGTATTAGAGTTGTAGTGCTGCATATTTTGTCAAAGCTTCATTGTGAAGTTATTTTTGGCAATGATGTGTTCTCCATTGTTTTTTTTAGGGAGTGTCTTATTAGTGAGGAAAGTTTACAATTTAGAGTTAAAAGCACTCTTTTACTAAGAGATGCCGGAGGTTGTTCAGTTGAGGTGCAGTCTCAACTAAAGACTCTTCTCTTGGCCTTTTGGTAGTCTTGAGACTTGCACTATGTTGTATATTATCTTTGGAACATTTTTTCTATTAATATAAGCAGCATTTTTAGAAAAAATTCATAGATTCATTTTAAACTTGGATTTTTTTGAGCGACAAGAAGTTTGCACCTGGGGTTTTTTGATAGGTTTAGGTGTTTAATAGATCTGGGTTAAGATGGATCCATGATATTCATGTAGTAAGCTCGTATTGCCAAAGCTTGAATCAATAAGTAGAAATTGCATGCTCCCCAAGGGGATAGAAGCTTTGTTTTATGGTTGCTGGGAACTTCCATCTTTGGAATTAAGGCCTATATTATAAATGCAATTAAATGACTCCATGGAATTACAATCACAATATCGACTCGGCTAGATGGATATTACCACCCCATAGGCAATAACTGGAACATCCTAAGTCTGGTGGGTTAGCTCGAGTGGCTGAGTGTTGTGAATTACAAGCAGGAGGTCACAGGGTCAAGTTCCCAGGCTGGCTGTCTGGGCCTTAGTTGATGTCCCCACCCGGTTAGGTTGCCAAAACTGCAACTGGCCGGTTTACCTTGTGTAACATCCTTGGAATGAGGGGAAGTGCCCAGTAAATTTTCCGTAATGTGCATTTCATCAAAACAGTTATTAAAAAGAAAAAACAAACAAACAAAAAAACTAGAACACCCCATAAAAGCACTTCCTCAATTAAGAATAAGAAAGATCCTTGTGAATAGCAATTTTTGTGGAGAATAGTTCAACTGTCCATTCAAACATTCCCTTTAAAACGGATGAGTTACCCAAGAAATGTTATCCAAAGCATCTTCGTTTGGACTGGAGGTTTAAAGTTCAAAGTATGCCCTGCGCCAGTTGACTGCTTCTCAGTATTTTACAGAATTGTTGTCTTTTGGTTTAGCCACGTAGTTTATAGTCTAACATATTGGTTTGAAGCATTGCCGCTGGGGAAAGGATGCAGCAAGATGATTAATAACCAGTAAAGAAATAGATTCTTAAACAATCATAAATGAGGGGGCAGAATTCAGTGCCAAGGTATGCAAAATAAGTTGAGAATGGAGTTATTCAAAAAAAGAGATAATGGCTCCCTTGAAATCAGCGACAAAGCGGATATGTTGACACTCCTTGACTCCGTAGGGAGCGGTAACCCTGTTGGTCTATAGGACCTCTCTCTTTAAAACAGAATCAAGATTTAAATTTAATCAGAAATTAACCAATCTTTGATTGAGAACGTCAAGTTTTTGAGATTTCATTTCTGTGGTTAAACATCTTATTAGATATGAGGTTTCTTGGTTTGTGTTGGTTCTCGTGGGTCAAAATAGAATCTTTTTGGTTGTGTATTTTTCTGATGGGTTCGGAGGTTGGGCAGTTTAAGAGATAGTGTTTCCTGTCTTCTATGACTTGTGTTTTACTGTTTAGGCAAGTTCTTTCTTCCCAAGGAAAGGGTTGTCGGTCGTCCTGTTTTGTGTTATTGTTCAAAAATAATGATATTAATAATAAGTTGAGAGTCATACCTGAAGTTTGAGAACGCTGGTCTTCTGCGAGGATACAAACAACCCAGTATCTGCACGGTCCGACAGGAAGCCAGACACAAAAACGACAGCAAGAAAGCCCATGATAAGAAGAAAGATGCCCGAACTGGCTCCAAAACCAATACCGTAGGCAGGCCGGACGAAAAGCCCACCACCAAAACCAAAGGGAGAAGGAGCAGCATAAGGCACTGAATATGAAAAACTTGGACTTGGGGCCGAAAAGGTCCTGGATGAATATGATCCACTGCCTCTGCCTGATGAGAATGACTTTCCACCCATCCTCCCCCCTGAGGCTGCCATGGCTGCTTCAGGATCATGTACCACAAGCAATCCAACCAAAATTGCAATCATGGCAGGCCTGTGCAGAGCTTTCAAACAATCCAAAATTATTGGAATTGCTTTCTCTGGTGAGATCCCAAATATTCGTTTCCTCTCCTTGGGACTACCCCTCTCCTTGGAAACATCACATTGAACGTATACTTTACACGGCCCATAACCTCCTCTGCTCCTCTTCACAGTTTTTAATTGCGAATTCTTCTGAGGGGAATGTAAAGGTGCAGAGAATTTAAATGTGTTCCATCCCAGAGCTGGATTTTTATAATGAGATATATTCATCTTCCCATTTCCTGCAACTGCAAGGGCTTCTAAATTGCATAATATTAAAGCTGAAGCCATACTTTGCTATCAACTTTCCAGTTGTTTCGCGAGGTTTTATGATTCAACCTGAATTTCTGGTGCAACCCAATTTCTTAATTTATTCATGTTGGATGCAAAACCCAATGGGTGCTATCTCCCATCATTTACAATCTAATTCGTCTTCGTGATCGTCTTGCTCGTACTTTCAATCTCGGCCACTGAAATTGCAGAAGGAAAAAACGGTAAGCACATCAAAAATTTGTGTGGACTCTAGATAGCAACATTGCATGGGCTCCTTCAACGTCATTTGCCCACTTGGCAGATGAGATATCCTTCTTTCTTTGTTGGCCAAAATTTGGGGTTTCCATTGGACCCAGCTACCCAAGACATATAATTGGCTGTTTTTTATTTTCTTGGTCCCTGTTTGGATAATTCAACAGGCGGATCAGGTTTTAATCTCTAACTGAAATCCATTTAGGTTTTTAAGGAGAAATAAAAACAGTAAAACCAATGGTTACTCAAAATCATAAATGAAATATAAATATAACGGATGGTTTCTTTGTTAAAAAAGGTCTTCTCACTTTTGGTATATGCCATGGTGAGATGTTGTATATTGATACTGTAATATTTTTAATTGAAAGTGGGGAGTTCGGGTGTAAACTTTGAATTTCTTTATTAAATAGTAAAGTTTTTCTTCACTAGTTGTCCGTTAATTTTTAGAAATAAGAAACATTGGATGGGCTGCAATGCACATGTAAATGCATTCAAGTAATATATCTATATTATATATTTCATTTGTTATTTTTATTTTAAATTATAAGTTAAAAAAAGAATGTGGAGTATGGAAATATGTGGTCATTCACTTTTCCGAGGGAGTCAACATTTTCAAGTTCATGGTTTTGATAAGCCATGGTACTCATCCATGGTATTGGTATTTGAAGGTAGGAAAGAAATAAAATAAATAACAATAACAAAATGATAAAAATATATTTGCATGGTTATTAATTAAGTTTTTACCATGTATTTATTGTAACTTATGGCATGGTATTGTAAAATGAGATAAAGAAAATAAAATCATACAGTAATTATTAAAATAAGTAAAAAAATATTATATGGAAAGGGCATCCATAAGCACATACTAGTCCTCCTATTTGTAAAAGGACATATTATTATTTCTTCATGATGTATGATGTAGCCAACAAGGTCTCTCTTTGTACCTCTTGTAATATCTTTTTGCGAATGCACATCTTTTTCTCTTCAGAGATAAGTTACCATAATTCTAACCCATTTGTATTCTATAGTACTCTGTTATTTTATCTATTAATAAAAATTGGGTTTCATTGTACTTATGTGTTCTTTGCTATAGTTTTGTTTGTATATTATTTCGTTCTCAATACAATTTGGATCAGTCGTATTAGAACAATCTACTCCTTGTCATTTCTCGGTGCATGACCCCGAGGGGTCAGGGTATAGAGAGTTGGGTCTCGAGCTAGTTTCACTTGACAACTGTTATTGCTAGCCCAAGCAACCTCCCATGGCGGAAGAAAAGAGAGATGACAGAGTAGGAGATCTTTTCAAAATGTTGCTCAAGGAATCCCTCGCGTGACGGTGGAACGAAATGATGGACAACTTCGCCTGGATCCTTCGACGGTTATCGACGGCAAGCGAGGCACCTTCAACAGGAAGCCATTTCGGAGGTGCGACACCCTTCAAGGTACAAATTAACTTTGATATCCCCTTATTTGAAGGCCAAATAGTTGCAGATGTTTTGGAGAAATGGTTGAATATGTTAGAAGGGTATTGCTCTATTCAAAAAAACATATGACATTGAAAAGATCACCTTCGCTCTCCTTAAATCCCTCCCCCATGTAAAATATTGGTGGGAATGTTATTGGGAGAGCCATCACAAAGATGAGTCTACAGCATTCAAGAGAGGACCCACTTGGGCAGCCTTTCTTGATGCTCTCAAAGATGATTTCTACCATGTCAGAAACTATGATGGCCAGTACACAAGATCGATGACTCGACGTTGAGAAAGAGACCAAACGGTGTCGGACTACACTAACATCTTCCATACCTTGCGCTCAAAGTTGGGTATTAGAGGCTCTAATCAACACTTGGTTCTAAAATACCGCAGTGACCTGCACAAGTACATCCAAACAGAGATGGATTTATTGGACATCTCCTCACTAGGAGTTGTTTATCGATATGCAGTCAAAATCGAGCAAAAATTGAAGCAACAAAATAAACGAGAGTTTGGGTCTACAAATATGCAACAACAAAAGCATGGCAAAGGAGGCCCTAACTCACAGAACAAGGGACAAAGCAAGGAAGACCAACCTCAAGAGAGCCAGTCCAAGCCGCAGGCAAAGAAGGGTAACGGGAAGACGAAAAAGGACACTGAAAAGTAGTGTGAGTTCTGCAAAAGCCCCTGACACAACACTAATGAATGTCGCTCAAAATAGTGAATGTTGGCAGAGCTTAAAATAAAATTGTTGGACCCCAACTCATAATATGATTCAGAGCACAATAAAGGGAAATAGATCGTTGATTCAGAACCCGTTGTTACCATCGCGACCACAACAATACAACCAAAGGAGCCTGAGGAGGGGGAGCACCTCTTCCATTCATAGATGTGGGTGAAGGGGACCCCACTTCATTTCATTGTTGACAGCAGAGTCAGAAGAACCTGATCTCAACTAAGGTCGTCAAAAGAATGAAGCTATATGTTATCACATGATTTGTATTTGTGCAAAGCCGAACACAAGTCCCCCAAATATGTGTAACCATGGAAAATCCTACCATTGTCACCTTAGTAAGAAATTATTTTTTTTTAGTGATGGAGGAGGTCCACCACAGGGGAGGCTTCTCCAGTGACCTCAAGGGATCAAAGTAGCAAGCATTGTATCCAAACATATCGCTCCCTCTCTTGATCACCTAAAGAAAAGTCTAGGTTAGGGAAATAGAAGGAGTATGAAGTTGTTTGAGTATCGGCCCGGAACAAGAACACTTTATAGCAAATATATGATTATTTCCAAGTCCAAACATGCAATAAATACTCCTTGAAGACACTAGACAATCAAATTGTTATGGCTATTATGAATTTGTAGCAATGAACAGTAGTACAACGGTAGTAAGTAAATTATAACAACAACAATAATTATTAACCAAAAATGCAACAATTGATAATGAAAACTTAGCACACATCCACTAGAGTAATATCCAATTGTTATATGCAATTTTTGAACATGTTAGGCCACCTTTTCAAGAGTGTATGCAACAAATAACAGTGTATATAAATGGATATAACAAACTTTTACAATAGCAACAAATTTACTAGAAAGTTAGTGAGTGTTAGTGTTAGCAAAATTAGTAGAAAGCTTGAGAGAATTGAAATAGAGTGTTTTTTTTATCAATTTCACCACAAGAGAGTTGTAAAACGAGTGCCTTTAAGTGCTATGGATTCTTTAATATATCAAATGTAACTAAACTTGGAGCTTGATCTAATTTGAACCAAGAGGTAGGACTCAATCTCTAAGGTGCTAGCACGTTAGGGCCTTAGAGGTTAAATATTAAAGAGAAGTATTTCTAGGGTGCAAGCATTTTTGGGTCTTGTTATTGCACAAGTTGTAGGTTGGGAAAAGCCCGACCCAACCACCAATTGGAGACAACTAGGAGTGCACCTACCCACCATCACCTTAGGCAGGTGTCCCCGTCACTTTAGAGGTGAGGTAGTCACCTCAAGGGGGAAATCCCAGTGACCCTAGGGGGAATGAGATGGAAAAGGGTGAAGATGAAGAGGATGTCCCTAGGGATCAGTTCTATATAGTATGAAGGTCTTGGAAAAGAGTCTTGGGAAGGTTCAAGGGTTGTCAAATGTGTTGAGTGACCTGCCAACAGTGAAGTACCTTCCCGAGACACAAGAAAAACAAGCATATGATGCAATATAACCAACTGGACAAGCAAGTTAAGCTTGATTTCCCTAATAGAAGATGTTAGTAAGAATATATATCAGCAATGAAATGGCACAATAAGCTGCTAAATAAGTTCTAGAAATCAAGTGAAAGATACAAGAGATAGACTAGATAAACACTAGCAAAACTCAAGATTAAAGACCAAGATACTAGCATGAAGAGATAAGGTTGTTGTAAACACTTTATGTAGCAATATATATCAGCCTTGTGGCTGTAACAATCAACTTATTACAGCAATAAAATCAACCAATAAAACTCCTCCAAAATTTGCCAAAAATTGCACTAGACCAAGTAGTGTAAGTGTGCAAACTTTGGGCAATTTTCAGCAGTTGATTTGAGAGTTATTAAAGCAATTAGATTAGGGTTTTGCAGCCCTAATGGCTGAAGATGCAATTTTGTAACAGCAGAAAGAACTACCCCTTAGAAGGGGATGACCTAGTGGATGAGAGGTGCTCTAAGCACAAGGAACACAACCCAAGTTGAAAAAAGTTAATATGACAAGAAAAAATGTTTCCCAATGCAATATTTTGTTTCTCCAATGCAAGAATACTTCATATCAGTACCTTTAAAATTTGGGTGATGGAGTCTTTAAAGCACAAGCTAGATCAACAACAACCCTAAGGGTGTAAAACCTCTTACTCCCTAGGGTATGCCAACCAAACTTAAGGAAAATCTAGGAGGGTATACACACTCGTATTCCTCCTAGCAACCCTTGCAAAAAAGAAAGACTTAAAACCTTTAACAAAGAGATGAAGTTGTTAGCACATAGAATTGTAGGGGTAAAAAAGAATCACTTTGGTTGTGTTTTTTAGTCACACCTTTGATCCTTACACCATTACCATGACATGTAACCTCTCAGTTGTACAAAATGTTCTCTTTGTCATCATCCATATGTTTAAATGTCACATTAAAGACAATTATATGTGTTGCCAACTCACTAGGAGAGTTCGTGGCATACTCATAAGTACCTCACGCATTCAATTGTTATAATTGTAGTTAAAGAATCATGACAAAGAAGATCTTATTGTTTTCAGAGCTTGTATTTTAAACAAATTCTCAAGGATTATGCCATAAAAGTTTCTAACAGCTTCCTCCAAGTGTGCAAATTGTGTTTGAGCTAGGTGCTACGAACTAGATGAAGAGGATAGTTGGAGGTTGGACAACTTGCAAACATCCATGTGCAAATTCAAAGACATCATCATCAAGCCCAGGTCCACCAGGTGCTCCATGAGAGTTTTCATGTTATTTGAAGATTGAGAGGAGGTCCTTTTACTGATGTATCTATTGGCGTTGTGAACTGTCAACTTTCTTGCTACTAGTTTTCAAAGTTCACCTAAAAGATGTTTTGAATCGTGCCCGCTAGACCAGGCCACCTCTTGATCTATTTCATCTTCCCCACTTCTCAGAATTTACCTGTTCCCATCAGTTTCACCTAGCACTACGAACTGGCTAAACATGGTGTTGTGAACCCTTTGTTCCATCATTGTTGAAGCTTTTGTTTTCTGCATCTTTACAAGATCAACTTTTAAAGAGTGAATCTACACCCCTCTCACACTTGAAATATGTGGTTGATCAGATGTAAACCAGGTTTTAAGATTGCACATGTTGTTAACTGATATTTTCATTGATAAAAACCTTGTTTTGACAGAGAGTTCACTTTCACACACAAATTGTCATAACAAATGACATAAAGCATCCAAGCAGTGATTATACATGTTGGCCAAGGCTGCTACCAGGAGGAACTCTAGAATCAAGAAATAAATATGTTCAGCCTTTAGATCCTACACCAACTTTTGTCAAGTTCTTGTTTTATACCTCTGACACATTTTTGGGTGATTACCATGTTTTGCCAACTATGATTATCATTTGGGTGTTGTATTTTAATCATATTATTACCATCATAAGGATTACAACACTTCTGAATACTTGATATAAGTTTTGGGCTAATTAAAAACTTTGGTAAAGTGAAACAAGCTATAGGAAAGTTCGCAATGTCGGTGCTACGAACTGGTAATTACGACAGTTTATAAGCAATTAGCACACAACAAAGGATTGTTTTGCTCATAACTTTTTAATGCCCATCTGGGTTCCTCTGAAATTTGGTGTGGAGGAAGAACATGACATTTTTTAATTTCTGACAATAATTTAGCCTGACCCACTTCGTATTTTTGGAGAAAATATAAAAATATCACCTATAGGAAAGTCCGCAGTGCATGTTGTCACAGGCGCTGCGAACTCTAACAGTCTGACAAATTTGAGCTATGGGAAGGTTTCCAATTGTCAGGGAAGGTTTGAATGGTGTCCTAGGAGTTAGTTGGACATGAGGGACATATGTTCCATCTCCAGATCAAGCAGAATGACATATTTCAAAAGGCATTTATTACAATAGGCAAGATCCCAAAAAATAGGAATTTGTTAGGTTTTGGTTGGAATCTTTTGTAACAAGACACCTAAATGGAGGAGGATCCTATGTATCTCCTTGGTTTCGACCTCCTTAGGGTAGATAGAGATCATTCACTATAAATGAAAGGGATTTTGAGAAGGAAATGGTTAGATTCATGAGCCAAGAGAGGAGAGAGTTGGAGGAGCAGTTTTAGTTGCTCATTTGTAAGCTTGAGGGCCTGTTTGTATTGACATTTTTTGCCATTAAAGATTCATGAGAGTTTTTATCAGATTGTCTTATGTGTTTTTGCATTTCTTTGTTATTTTCTTGCTTAAACATGTTACGGGTTTTGAGGATCATAGTTTCCATTGATGGATGGATTCATGAACAACAGAGGATCTGTTGTAGCTTGCCCATTCAATCATTGTTTATTGTCAAAGCAATCTTTATCTGTTTGCATAGAGGATTTTTGTACAATGGATGTTCTTCCTTTTGTCATATTCACCATGCTTCTACTCATCATTATATATCCCTTTGTCTAATATACAGTTTGATTGCCTTTTATCTGTAGGATGTTATGACTCCTTGCCCAATGGAATGCCTCTGTAGACAAGTTGTTTCCCTCTCCCTTTCTTTCCCAGTCTTGTTGATCCACCTACCCAAACCAATTTAATCCATTTATATTCTGATGGGTACTGAGCTTGCACTTACAACATTCTAAGTGTGACTATTAGTGCTAATAGAAGCAATGATGGAGGGTTTATCTAGCATACTCCTCCCTAGGGTTTCCACCAACAATAACCAAAGTAAGTAAGAAAATAATAGCATATACATATTTTTCCTTACCAAATCCAAGAAAATGAGATAACAAACCCTAGTTACCATGCAAAATTCATCCAAGATTCAAGAAAGCAAGCCTTTAGGGGGGTGCGCATGACTCCTCCTCATCCATTCACCAAGAGACATTCCACAAGAGAGAAACACCAAAATCACCAAGAGTAGCGAAAATTTCAGCCATGTACTTCTCACAATGGGAGAGTTATGTTATGAAATGAGATCTTACGATCTCTATTCATACAAAATATCTCCAAAATAGTTTGTCCACATAATATTAGGGTAAACCACAAGACTAGGGGTTAACAATCCTAATCTTTCCCCTTTTACAAATTAATATTAAACAATTCACTTAAAATTTACTTTTACACAAAAAGAAACCCTAATTCAAAGTGATGTCACCCCTTTAAGGGATGTTTCGACACTAGGAGCAAGTCATTGGTGTAGGGGTAGTGTAGTCAGGCTTCTCAAAGCCACATCATGTCAAGCATCCAAGTCACTTACTCCATGGTCAAAGCCTCATTCTCCTCAAAACTTCCACATGTCAATGAGTGGTAAGCTCACCACCAAACCCTAGCCCCCATAAACGACGTCATGCTCTTAAAGATGATGTTTTTCTTCTACTAGGAAAAATGTTTGGCATGTAGGGGCTAGGTTATGTCGTGCAAGTCATCTTCTAGGCCTCTGAAGTTTCATCTCTCTCATCCAGCATGCGAGCCCTTAGCATCCACCTGTGGACTTCAAGCCTTATGGAAGCCCAATCTAGGCTTATTCCTACAAATTGTCCACCAACTAGGTCCTGCAAAGACAAATAAGCATGCCCTCCAAGGATCTCAAATAATAACATCATGATAATTGAATCCAATCAATAAATGAGCCACCTAAGCATGTGCAT
>CBVK0101751255.1:0-12654 GCA_900067695.1 Picea abies | reverse complement strand
GCCACTTTTTATAAGTAAGGCCTAGTGTGAATGCAATAAATGTAAGAGGACTTACTAGAAGGTTCCGCTTCTAGAAGGTTCCTCCTCTAGAATGTTCTTAGTGTTGGAGATATTACACACACCTAGGATATTTTCCTTATTTTCTTATGTTTATTAGTCATTATTGAGGGTCTCCTATTTTTTTAGGAACCTCTCCTACATTCTAGGAGAATATTCTCTTCAGTGGACTAGCGGAGTGGAATCATTCAGGGTAACTTTGGTTTTATCATCGAGTAACCTCGGGATCATCTCCAGTAATGCACAGTTACCTTGGGATCATCACCAGGAAGGCGCATTCCTTATGCATGCTTGATCTCCTTCTCATTTCACTCCGGTTTGCCCTGTTAATTGAAGATTGCATGACTAGTTGACTAGGACTAAGTGGCAGTTAATTCCCGTAACTACCTGAGTGTGTCCAGATCTCTCTAGACCACCACTAAGGCGCATTAGTTGAGCTATATAAAGTATATCATGTGTATTTAATCATTCATTCATTTGGTTAAAACAATTCTCATTCTTTTCTATCCAATTTTTCTCTTGTCTTCTTACCTTTGCAAGCTATGTTCGTTCTTCTGCTAGCTAGATCTCTTGTGCAGGTACTCGCCACATTTTACATGGTATTAGAGCCCACAGGTTGCTAGGAAAAAGGCGAACCAACATTTTTATTTGTAGGTACTGAAGATTGAAGAACACATGAAGAATGGAATCTTCGCCGTCTGCATTTCTCACCCCGTATAACTACTTTGAATGGAAGCAAAAGATGGAGATTTTGCTTAGAGGTAGAGGATGTACAGGTTGACCATGGCTATGGAAACATAACCCACATCATCCATTGAAAAATCCAAATACCTCAATAGAATGGATGAGGCTTACGAAGTCCTCTGCATGCACATGTCGCCTGAATAGTTGTTTCATGTATCAACTTGTAAAACTCTAAATGCGATTTGGACCACCATGGAAGGACTATTCTTTGGCAAACAAGATGAGATGAGAGGACACATGCTTGATGTCGAATCACTTGCATTGGATCCAAAAAGTTTTGAAAACATCCAGGATTTCTTCACAAAGTACAAGGATTTGCTGCTGCAACTCAAGGCTTGGGGAGTCAACAAATCAAAGGAGGAAAAGCGAATGGTTCTCACCATTTTGTCAAAACTTGGTCTAGAATACTCCGTCTTTGTTTCCACATTCCACACTCAGAGACTCACTACTGGAGCATTTTGGACCATGCCCTCTTTGAATACCTTCATTGAGGCCCTGATTCAGGGAAAGATAAACTCATCAAAATGGGTGTAATAAAAATCTCCAAAGCGCATGCACTTGCTGCGCATGATGGCAACGGTTCTCAAAATCAGAAATCCAAGGTGAAAGGGAAAACCAAGTCACATGCAAAGTCTAAGAAGGAAGGGTACTCCAAACCCTTCAATGATTCCTCAGGATCCAAAAGTGGAAAAGGGAAGAAAGGACAGAAGTGTACCTACTGCAATCGAGGATTCCATCCAGAATCCGCTGCATGAAGAAGCGGATAGAACTTATGAATCAAATTCTTCAAAAGAACAACCTTGGGGATGAAATTCTCGAGGGTGCCAAGAAGAAGCCAAAAGACTATGCTCCCAAAGGCAATCATCATGCATTAGTTGTTGTTCACTCTTCACCTGATGCCTGGATCGTGG
Organism: Picea abies; assembly: GCA_900067695.1. Taxonomy (NCBI): domain Eukaryota; kingdom Viridiplantae; phylum Streptophyta; class Pinopsida; order Pinales; family Pinaceae; genus Picea; species Picea abies. The sequence goes on along the minus strand of CBVK0101751255.1, from coordinate 10,942 downwards.
ATTCAGGCACATCCCACCATATCGCTACCACATAGGATATCTTATCCACTTTGACTATATGTAATGGTCCTCCTATCCTCATGGGGGATGACTCTCCAATCGAGGTCACCGGAGAAGGGAGAGTAGAACTAGATCATGGAAGTTTTGAGAACGTTCTCCATGTTCCTCAACTTTCCGTGAATCTGCTCTCGGTGTATCAAATTATACACTCAGGCTCAGGCAAAAAGGTGGAGTTCACTCCAGACTCCGTGTCCATATTCGACATGCAAGACAACTCTAGGATTGCTGTCAGGGAGGTAAATCATCAATCTCGGTTATACACTTTTTCTAAGTTTATTGAATCTCATTCCTCTATACTACTTACGCATGCTGATGAGAGTAGTAGATTATGGCATGAGAGGTTTGGTCACTTGAACTTTAGGTACATGCAACAATTTAGTAAGAAAGGGATGTTCACCGGATTACTTGATATCCAATTTTCCAACAGGGTTTGTGAAGGATGTGTCCTTGGCAAGCACTCTCAATAGAAGTTAGAGAAGGGGAATGCTCATAGGGCCTCCTCTCCATTAGATCTGATTCACAGTGATCTCATGGGTCCATTCTCGCATCCATCCATCAACAAGGCAAGGCATGTGCTTACATTTTTGGATGATTACTCACATTATACTTCAGTATTTTTTCTCAGGTAGAAGTCCAAGGTCTTTAAGCATCTCAAAGAGTTCAAAGCACTTGTTGAGACTCAATTAGGGAGAAAGATCAAAGCCCTCCATACAGATAATGCGGTGGAGTACGTAAACAAAGATGTTCAAAATCTTTGTCTTGAGGCTGGGATACAATTGTAGCAAACAATACCATATACTCCACAACAAAACGGGGTTGCTGAGCGAAAAAACAGATCTCTCAACGAGATGGCCAACTGCATGCTACATGCAAAAGCGCTTCCTCCCAAGCTTTGGGCTGAGGCACTTAATTGTGCCAATCACATTTAGAACAGATCCCCTCACAGCTCTGTTAAGGACATGATTCCTTTCGAGGCTTGGAGCGGCAACAAATCGGAAGTCACCCACTTCCATGTCTTTGACTCACGTGCATGGGCTTGGATTCCCTCTGAAAAGAGGAAAGCGCTCGATCCACAGAGTATTGCATGTATCTTTGTTGGATACCCAGACGGTGTGAAGGGATACAGACTCATTGATCCCTCTAACAGACCAACTCATCATTGAGTGCAGTGTTCAGTTTGAGGAAAGTCTCTTGCATGCTCCACATGAGCCGCATGCAGGTACTTTTGTCCTTCCACCGGTTCGAGATGATGAGTCTACTTCAGATCTGAGTTCCGATACAAAGTCAGAGGATTTAGAACATGCAGATGCACAATCAGTAGAGACATATGAGTAGCTAGAGCAGAGGCCCAAGTGGGCACAAACCACTCTTCAGGATGCAAGAGATCTTCTTGGGGATCCAACAGATCTCAGGAGGACTCAATCTCAGTTCGAGGAGTCTCCTTGTGTACTCACAACCACTGAGCCCATGTTGCCCATGCACTGTTATGTGGCTCAGTCTTCAGATTCGCAGACCTATGGCGAGGCTGTAGGGAATCCCTTTTGGGAATCAACCATGTAGGAGGAGTACAACTCCCTCCTCGAGAACCAGACTTGGGATCTGGTTCTGCTTCCTTTAGGAAGAAAACTTGTCAGATGCAAATGGGTCTATAGGACCAAGAGTGCAGCAAATGGTCAGGTTAGCAGATACAAGGCAAGGCTAGTTGCGAAAGGCTTTCAGTAGATTCATGGCATAGACTACGATGAGACATTCGATCCAATAGTGAAGATGGATTCCATTCATTTGGCCCTTGCTATTGCGGCAGCCAGAGGATGGGAAGTCCATCAGATGGATGTGAAGAATGCATTTCTTCATGGAGATCTCTCAAAGGAGATTTACATGGAGCAGCCACATGGCTTCATACAGAATTCATCTTTGGTTTGCAAGCTCAAGAAGTCTCTCTATGGCATCAAGTTGGTACCGAGAGCATGGTAAGCCAAGATAGACTCCTACCTACTATCCCAGAATTTTGTGAGATGCAAATCTAATCCAAATGTCTACATGCTTATGACTATTGATTCACTTATGATTCTAGTTCTTTATGTGGAGGATCTTTTGATCACTGACTCCTCGACTTCATCGATTGCTACAATGAAGTGGATTCTGCATGACAGGTTCTTGAGGACGGACATGGGTCCACTCCATTACTTCCTTGGTCTTGAGATTAGTCAGGATGCTTCAGACATCAAGATATCTCAAGCCAAGTATGCTCGGGATCTCATGGAGAGATTCCACATGATAGATTACAAGTATGCCCCTATTCCCTTCCTATTTGGGGTGAGACTTGAGGATGGTGTCGACAATCCATTAGTTGACATCACTCTGTACAGCCAGCTTGTGGGGAGTTTGTTGTATCACTCCCACTCCTGACCAAACCTATCATATGTAGTGGGAGCAGTCTCCAGGTATATGCAGGAGCCACATGAGTTGCACTGGAAGGATGCAAAGCATATCCTTCGATACTTTCAAGGCACCATCAACTATGGGATTCATTATGCATCAGGCTCTGCATTGGATCTCATATGCTTCACAGATTCTGACTGGGTAGGCGACAACACCGATCGCAAGTCCATATCTGGATACACTCTCAATTTGGGTTCAGAGCCTATCTGTTGGTCGAGCAAGAAGTAATCTTCTATTTCTCTATCTTCAGCTGAGGCCGAGTACAAAGGAGTAGTTAACATCACCATCCAAATTGTGGCTACAGAACTTCCTTAATGAGTTGGGAATCCCCTTCCACAGCCCGACTGTCATTTGGTGTGACAACCAGAGTACCCTCAAGTTTTGCAGAGACCTAGTGCAGCAACGGTGGACAAAGAATATCGAGATCCATATGCACTACATCAAAGATCTAGTCCACGAGAGGATCATCGACTTGCAGTTATGTCCTTCCTCTGAACAGACTGCTGACGTCATGACCAAGACCTTCACTGAGAAGAAGTTTCACTATCTGCGCAATCATCTTGGAGTGAAGGGCACAGTTGCCTAGCAACTATCTTTCTCTTCTTTTGATGCATTGTACCTTGAGGGGGGGGAGGGGGTTCCCATGAGGTTTTCCCTCTTTCCTCACTTTATTTTTCAGTGTTCATTAGTTGCATTGTTCATGGGTACCTAACATGACCTTAGTTGTCGAAACCCATTCTTCATTACCCCATAGTAGTGTTCAAGGGGGTGTTGGAGATATTACACATGTCTAGGATATTTTTCCTTATTTTCCTATGTTTATTAGTCATTATTGAGGGTCTCCTATTTTTTAGGAACCTCTCCTACATTATAGGAGAATATTCTCTTCAGTTTAGAGCCAGTTACACTTACTTAGACTAGTGGAAGTCACTCATGCATGGCAACATCGGTTTTATCACCAACAGTTGCATGTATTTCTCTCACTTCCACACGTGTGACTCAGTTAAATGAAAGACTAGTTAGCTAGGACTAGGTGGCAGTTAACTCCAGTAATTGCCTGTGTGTCCAAATCTCTCTAGACCACCATTATGGCGCATTGGCTTCTCTTCCAATGCACATTAGTTGAGCTATACAAAGTATATCATGTGTAAATATCATTCATTCATTTGGTTAATACAGTTATTATTCTTTTCTCTCCAATTTTTCTCTCGTCTTCTCTATTTTGCAAGTTGTGTTCGTTCTTCTGCTAGCTAGATATCTTGTGCAGGTATTCACCACATTCTACATTGCTTACCCTTGTTGGATATTTACCTAGACTGTACTTTCAGTTTTCTTGTATCTTTCTTTCTCTCATTATATATGAGCTACTTTTGCACTCCCACATTATATTCACACTAGATGTATCGTCTAGTCCCATTGACCAACTTTTGTGGTCATTTATTGGACATTAATAAAATTCTCTTGTCTTATCTATCTTATCAAGTGTTCTAGGCCACTACAATTTTGTTTATTGGCATCAAGCATAAGTTTACACCATTTGGGTATTCGTGCTTACATCAATCTATTAGGGCACATTTTATTCTATTGCAAAAACATCAATGTTACCGGATTCTGGATCCATCTAGAATCCACTATATGGCACAAGTAGTCTCGTATAGTTGGCACCATAAATGTCAATAATTAGAAAATTCAGCCGGCACTATAAACGTCAAGAACAAGAAGAGTAGTCGACGGTCGTGATAAACTTCAATATATAAGTTTTGAAATGAATGTGGAAGGTAACTTTATATCGTATAATTTTATAAATTTAGGGTATATTGTATATATTTATAAAGTTTTAATGTATAAGTTTATATGATGAATGTGGAAGGTTAAGTTTACAATTTAACTTTTTTTGAATAATTAATGTAAAATATTTATAAATAATGCATTAATTACAAGTTTGTTTATCTAATATATTAATTATTTTATACAAGTATTACATATTAAAAATATTGGAATATATAAGTGATACATTTAAAAAATTATAATTTTTTTAATTTTAATATAAATTTTATTTTTTTAAATTATAAAAAATACATTCATATTGTTTGTACTTCTTGTTTCCCTGCCATATCCAGATCCTGGCTTTTCAAAAAATTACTGAATCCGTATCCAGATCCAAATCCAAATCCTGGTAACTTAGAAAAACATCATGTTGTTCTACCTGACTCAAGAAAAAACTTTGTTACAAACGACAGATTTTTCATCTCTAACAAGATCTGCTACTGGTCAAAAAACCTCGTTGCATATTCTGCAATTTCATTTGTTACTCGTTGCCTTCTAACAATCTCTATGTCCACTCTTCAAAACCAAACTTATGCAGGCAAGTCTAATCTTCTATCTAAAAACCGCCTATCAAATCATTGTTGCAATGTGATCCATGCTCTCTGGATGTTTCTCCAAAGAAAATCGGCTCTCTTCACACAGATCACAAGTCTACTCATGCATGTTTCTTCTTCTGCATAAATTCATGACTCGAGATTCTTTATTGCATAAATTAGTCTAAATTTCGACCACGCGTTGTTCTTCAAATATCACATCTTTCAAACTATTGTATGGGTTTAGGGTTTTCCTGCAAATCTACTTGTTTTTCTATTACTTTGGATCTGCTGCATGGATTTCATTTGTTCTTCTACTTGCAACGTTGCTCACAGGGTGCTCACGTCTTCCAATCTGTCATGGCCTTCTCTTCCATCCTTTTCCAATCAAATATTTCTCAACAATCGTTACTAGTTTCAATGGATTGACTTATGGCTCTTCTCCAAATTTTTTTAATTCTCCTTTAACTTTCCTAAGTTGAACTTTAGGAATTTAAAAAAATAGAACACCTTTCCTCTTTTGGATCAAGATTCAACCTAAATGTCTGTGTTTTTAATTTAGGTTGTCTCACCTTGCCTTTGCCTCACAATTTTTTATTTCACCTTTTACTTGGGGTCCCACACATTCTTCCTAAGGCTTCCATCTATAAATGACTTCAGTTTGTACATGGTCACAGGCTCAGATAATGCTCTAATACCACATAAGAATTTTGGGTACATACATCCATAGACACTATGGTGGAGAATGAAAATAATGAATAAACTTTATTACGAATTGTGCATCCATATATCTCTAACACGTTAACAGTCTCTCATTACATTATTATTGGCACCGTAAGTATTAGTGACTCAAAAATATTATTGAGAGTTTCCACTCAACATATATAACCCCAACTACTAAAAGATAATCAAGTATTGTGTAAGCAAAAAGCAATCTCATTAATTCCAAAGAGGGGTGGAAGACAAGGTAGTGACTCAAAAATATTATTGAGAGTTTCCACTCAACAAATATAACCCCAACTATTAAAAGATAATCAAGTATTGTGTAAGCAAAAAGCAATCTCATTAATTCCAAAGAGGGGTGGAAGACAAGGTTTGTAATAGATTTTTGTTCTAGTTACCCATCAATGTTTGGTACAAGTGTAAGAGGAATGGGTTTTGTGGATGTTTTTGGCAAAACTAGTTGCGGTGATCCCCACTGCACTTTTGTCAGAATCTGTGAAACACTAAGATACCAAGCATGCCAAGATCTGAAGTATGGATTAATGTATGACAAATATGCGAGACTTCAATGGGAGAAAAAAATTAATGAGAAGATGACCAAGCAAGATGAAACAAAAGAAGATATGAGACTCATTGTTGAAGATAATTAAAAGATGTAGAAGAAATTGATGGCTGGCTCCAAAGAAGTTATAGTAGCACCACTGGGCAAGAGAATCAAAGACATCACCAATGATGGCAATCTACTCATTGCTTGAGTGAGGATGCTCAAATACAAAGGGGCAGAAGTTAGCCCCAAAATAGTCACTACATAATATTGTCTTATAATGTATTTTGTCTTTTACTAACTTACACATGGTCAACAAAACTATTGTTATACGATGATATACTGTATTACTTTAAGAGTGGGTCACGAGTCAAGTCACATGGCCATCAGTATGAAGATGTCATTAAGAAGTCCTAGTTAGAAGGCCCTAATTAATTGAGTGAAGGCCATCATTATGAACATGTCATTAAGTCCTAGTTAGTAAGCCCTAATTAATTGAGGAACAATTGTGTTTTCCAACCATCATGTATGTAGGACCTGCAAGTGTAAATAGATGTTCCCCATTTTGAATTGAGTTACCATCACCAACGGAGGCAATATCATTGTATGCTGTGCAGATAACCTCCATCTCACTGATCACATGTTCATATATGTTGATATAATTGTGAGTTGAACAAGAGCACAATGAATTATTCCCCTGTTTATTTAAGTTATGTGCACATAACGTTTTCTTATTTAACTCTAGTTCAATGTCATTTCCAAACTAACTTTGGATGGATTCATGCTCAGTATGAAGGACTAAAAGAAGAACTATCGCATCAAGAAATATGCATAAAGGCCTTTCTAAAGCCAGGTCATTGTTATTCACAGTGGCAGGAAAGAACACAAATATATCAATTTACCAAGCATACTGAACTATGGCAAAGAGCTTGCACAATTCAGGTCATCACTGTCAAGTCATTGTTCTTGACATGGAGCAACAAGTTATCCATATAAGAATCACAGTAAACAACAGCAAGAGATCTTACATAATTCAAGATGTTGTTCTTCTTGGCACAATTGATGCACTCTATGCCTCCACCATCAAGAAGTATAAACAAATGAATAGAAGCAATACACCCACAATGGAAGCGCTGCAAAATGAGAACTAAAATTAGAAAGAGACTTCACTAAGTTCTGTTGGTTAAATGAATAAATAAAAAACAAGTTTATCACCTTTGATAAAATAAAAAGATTGTATTGTAAAAGTAGATCTCTTCCTTCCATGAATAAAACCTTACCTATCTTAAGTATAAAACTGATTGAACCCATTTTTAAGATTAGTAATTGCTTTATATTATATAAAACTGTAATAGAACAGAATTATCAACTCCATTCAAGGCCTTCCAACTAGGGTCAAGACTCAGGACTTCTTGCGGGCTTCTATACATTTTAACACGTAATGATGGAGCATTCAGTTTAAATTTCCCTGATATTGGGTTTAGGCACTAATACACCAACCCATTCTTTAGCATTACCAGTACTGCACAATGAAGCATTCCATATAAATTCCCATTGTTACTAGTTGTTAACCAACATTTAGAATTAATGGGGCAAGTTAAATGCTACATCTTTCATTAGACCACTAGAGGATATAGCCCAGGAGGAGAGATTCTAACTACAAAGACTCTAGCTGCCAAATTCTGAATTTTGGCAACATGCAGATCTATCAAGTCAGTAGCAGAACCTCACATTTTCAAGACATGTGCCTTGTCACTGTCAACAACTAATAATCTAGATTGTATAGCCAAAGCATTCAAATTCTAAACTGTAACAATGTCTCAGACAAACACTTAGTCACAAATCAGATTTCAACCTCCAATAAATTCAACAACTACTGTACTTTGAGCAGAAATACATGGACTAAAGTAACTGAAAATCAGCAGCGGAAATTAAATGAACAATGGACTTCATAAAGTCACTTTTACCCATTAAATATTAAAAGGCTCAACTTGACTTTATAAAATCACTTTATAAACTCACTTTATAAACTCACTTAAGAGAGACATTTGCTCGTCACTTCTGCATGTTGGGCACCACTAATACAAAAGTACCTTCGAGCTACAAAATCTAACACTCCCTCTTAGCGAGTGAGGTACTTCTGGAACCTGCACTAGAATCTAGGGGTCCGAGTCCCCAGTATCAACTCACTCTCCCATGCAACCTGCTCACTCTCTGACACTAACACTGACTCTGAATCCAAGAATCCACTGGATCCAACCACAGGCCATCCCAACAACATGTACAACCTCTCATACCTGACACCAAGCAATATTGCTCTGTCTAGATAACCTCCCTCTGGATATAGAAACACACATCCACAGAAGAATGCAACTCCAAATCTATAAATCTCCAAAGCCGACACTGAGAGCAAATTTATTGTCATCTCTAGAATAAACAACACATCGGCCACTTACAGAAAACCTCCTGACTCTAGCTGGAATCTCACACTTCCAACCCCCTTTACTACAAGCTTGGAGCCGACCCCACTATCCACATAGTAGTGTGAGTCTATCTCTGGTAGACTAAGGAACATTGACCTCATTCCCTTCATATGCCAAGATGCACCATTGTCCACAAACCACACTTCAATGTCCACAAACACTAGACAACCACTGCCTAAAGGGCAAGCCATCATAGAAAATTTATTCTCGAATTTCTCAGTGAACTCAACAACCTTAGTTGATGCTAATACCTCTGGATCCTTCTTCTTCTTCTTGTCCATACATTGAGTAGCGTAGTGCCCATCCTTGTGACATGCAAAGCATTTCACTTTTCTCATGTCCTCCTTCTCTTGGCTTTTTCCCACAAGAGAAATATCCTTCTCATATGCACCACCCTCTTCCTTCTCCTGATCTCTACTCTAAGAAGTCTCTCGAGATCTCCTCCTGTGTAAAGTCATCCCATAGTCTACTTCAATCTGGGAGCTCCTCTCGCCCCACTACACACTTCACGAAAAACATCCCACTCTTTGGTGAAGACCTTCAAGGCTATGCGCACCAACTCTAAGTTTGGAATAATCTCCCCTACAGTTGCCAACTCATCCTTCACCTGTCTAAACCGGGTGAGATAAGAGGCCACACTCTCTCCCTTATCCATCCTAGTGCTTTGGAGTTATCCCTAAGAGAAATATTCTCGTTCTCGTTCTTGTTCTCATACAAGTTTATTAGTGCATACCACATCTCCTTGGTTGTCTACTTCTCAGCCAAATGTGGAATCAGGTGGTCTCTCACTCCATCCAAGATTATCCTCTGCATCCTTGCTTCCTTCACCTCATGGACGTCTAGAGCAATGGGATCTAAAGTAGGCACTATCACTGTGGTATTCGCAAACGCCCACAACTTGTTCTCCTTGAGAACACTTGCAATCCTCACCTTCCATTGCAAGTAGTTGGAGATCCCCTCCAACCTATCCTCATACATGATATTGGAAGCAATCTTTGTCCAACTAACAAAGACACTTTCTTCCCCTTCTTCTTAGCAAAAGCCCCAACAAAACATTGTTATTCAAGTGCTAAACTCTGTCCACTGAACCTTAGAGCCCAAGCTTTGATACCATGTGAAAATGTCTCAGACAAACACTTAGTCACAAATCAGATTTCAACCTCCAATAAATTCAACAGTAAAGCATTAAATTTACCAGCATTCTACTGTACTTTATGAGCAGAAATACATGGACTAAGGAAACTGAAAATCAGCAGTGGAAATTAAATTAACAATGGACAGCATTTAAACACATTTGACACAAGAATTTTTTGCACAATGCCCCTGGAAAAACCCACAAAGGGAAAACCATTCAAGGAGATATTCTTCTTATTGAGCTCAAAGGAAAATTCTGAGTTTACAGCAGCAATATTTTCAGCATTAAAAACTCAGTACTTATCTAGCAAAATGTTCCAACAGTCCACATAGTTTTATGTGCCAAGTATGCCTTGAAAAACATGTCAAATTGTTGTACGAACTGTATAGCCCTGTACAGTCAATACAACAGCAAACTATGCCTCGAAAATTGTGCCCAAATCGCTATTGTACAGTACAGTACCCTTTACGGATTTCTCTCAACAAAGTGCCTTGGAAATCGTGCCACTACAATTGAATGGCTACCTCGATTTATGTGCCTTACTTTTTTTGTGCGACTAGCAATAAATGTTGTACGACCTTCCTATAGCAATTGTACAGACTGTATTAAATGATGAGTTCTCTCCTTGGGATGTGTGCCAATCCTCTCCTAGGGATGCATGACAATCCTCCTTGTTGTTGCTCTCTTTCCTTCAGCTCAAACTTTCTTGGAAAGTGTGCCTCCTCAACTTCCCTCAAAGCTCTCCTCAAAAGGTGCACCCCCCTCTCTCAAATGTTGCATGTATTCACTCATTAACGAGTAATTGCCCTAACCCTTGATCTTCCAAAGAGATTAGACGGTCAAGATTAGATCTTTCCCTCTTTCACATGTGTGGATGTATGCCTCTATAAATATGCTCAAAATTTAGTTTAGGTTCATGGAACAAACTTCTAGGGTTTGATCTCTGTCAATGTGGACTGTGGGAAAGTAGCTTTCTGAGCCACATTGTTTCTCTGCTAGCTGCACTTGCAGCAATGTATTCTGCTTCTGTCTGGGCTATGGAGCCATGTTTCCTGCTTGACCAGGAGATCATAGTTGAACCCAAACTGAAACAATATCTGGAGCTACTCTTCCGATCCACTGTACTGCCCATCCAATCTAAATCTGTATATCCATGAAGCATTACACCTCCACTAGAAGTGTATCTAAGCCCATA
>CBVK0101751254.1:0-16024 GCA_900067695.1 Picea abies | reverse complement strand
ATTCAAACACATTTAACACAAGTATTTTTTGGGAAATTCCCTTGGAAAAACCCACAAGAGGAAAACCATTCAAGGACAGATTCTTCTTATTGAGCTCATAGGAAAATTCCGAGTTTACAACATAAATATTTTCAGCATTAAATACTCAATACTTATCTACAAAAGTGTGCCAATAGTCCACATAGATTTATGTGCCAAGTCTACCTTGAAAACCATGCCAAATGTTTTTATGGCCTATATGACCCTATAAAATCAACACAAAATCAAACTATGCCTCGAAATTTGTCCCCAAATCTTTGTTGTATGGTACAATACCCTGTCGTACAGATTTCTCTTAGCAAAGTGCCTTGAAAATCATGCCAAACTTCAGTTGAATGGCTTCCTCAATTTAAATTCAATTATTCTTGTTGTACAATCAATAATAAATGTTGTATGACCTTCCTGTAGCAGTTGTGTGGAATGTATTAAATGCTAATTTCTCTCCTTGGGATGCATGTCGATCCTCTCCTAGGAATGCGTGTCAATCCTCCTTGTTGATTCTCTCTTTCCTTCAACTCAAAATTTCTTGGAAAGTGTTCCTATTAAACTTCCTTCCAATCTCTCCTCAAAAGGTGTGCCCCACTCTCCCTCAAGTGTTTCCTTTATACACTCATCAATGAGTAACTTCCCTAACCCTTGATCTTCCAAAGAGATAGATGGTCAAGATTAAATCTTTCCCTCTTGAGATCAACGGTCGTGACCTAATCGTCTATTGAGTTCTATTAAATCACTTAAGTGACCCACACTTCATAAAGTCATTTTTACAGTTACCCATTAAATATTAAAAGGCTCAACTTGACTTTATAAAATCACTTTATAAAGTCACTTAAGACAGAGCTTTGCTCGTCACTTCTGCATGTTGGGCACCACCAATGCAAAAGTACCTCCGAGCTACAAAATCTAACACTCCCTCTTAGCAAGGGAGGTACTTTTGGCACCTCCACCAAAATCCGCTTCCAACCCCATCATCTCATCTGTTGTTGTAGTTGCTCCCTCTAAACTAGAAGCCTTTGTTCCTTCTGAACTGGAAGCCACTGCTACCACCTCGTTGATCTTTGATTTGGAGACATGTTTTTGGGAGTCTCTTCACTCTCCTGAGCATGCAACTATGTCATCTCATGCCTGTTGAGTCCTCTGAGAGTACTAGAAGATGCCTAAGTCCTCGTTATCAACTCACTCTCTAGAGCAACCTACACTTTCTCGCCCACTGACACAGACTCTGAATCCAAGAATCCACTGGATCCAACCACAAGTAGTCCCAACAACTTGTACCTCTCATACCTGACACCAAGCAATATTGTTGTGTCTGGAGTAGCTCCCTCTGGATTTAGAAACACACGTCCACAGACGAATGCAACTCCAAATCCATCAATCTCTAAAGATAACATTGAGAGGAAATTTATTGTCAACTCTGGAATAAACAACACCTGGACCACCTCCAGAAAACCTCCTGACTCTAGCTGGAATCTCACACTTCCAACATAATTTACTACAAGCCTGGAGTCAGCCACACTATCCACATAATAGCTTGAGCCTATCTCTGAAAGACTGAGGAACACTGACCTCATTCCCATCATATGTCAAGATGCACTATTGTCCTCGAACACTAGACAACCACTCCCTGAAGGGCAAGTCATCAGAGAAAATTCCTTCTCGAATTTCTCAATGAACTCGGTAACCTCAGTTGATGTTGATACCTTTGGCTTCTTCTTCTTCTTCTTCTTGTTCGGACATTGACTAGCATAGTGGCTAATCTTGTGACATGCAAAGCATTTCACTTTGCTCATGTCCTTCTTCTTCTCTTTGCTCTTTCCCACAAGAGCAATATCCTTCTCGTCTGCACCACCCTCTGCCTTCTCCTGATCTCTACTCTAAGAAGTCTCCCAGATCTCCTCCTGAGTAAAGTCATCCCATAGTCTGCTCCAATCTGGGAGCTTCTCTCTCCCCACCACACACTTCACGAAAACATCCCACTCTTTGGTGAAGCCCTTCAAGGCTATGTGCATGAACTCTGAGTCTGGAATAGTTGCCAACTCATTCTTCACCTGTCTAAGCCAGGTGAGATAGGAAGCTACACTCTCTCCCTTGGCCATCCTAGTGCTATGGAGTTTATCCCCAAGGGCCATCTTCCTGTTCTCATTCTTGTTCTCATACAAGTTTATTAGTGCATCCCCCATCTCCTTCGTTGTCTATTTCTCAACCAAATGTGGAATTATGTGGTCTCTCACTCCGTCCAAGATTATCCTCCATGTCCTTGCTTCCTTCACCTCATGGACTTCTAAAGCAATGGGATCTGAAATAGGCACTATCATTGTGGTATTCGCAAACGCCCACAACTTGTTCTTCTTGAGAACACTTGCAATCCTCACCTTCCATTGCAGGTAGTTGGAGATTTCCTCCAACCTATCCTCATACATGATACTTGAAGCCATCTTTAAGTTATAAAGACCCTTTCTTCCCCTTCTTCTCCCGAGCAAAAGCCCCAGCAAAACACTGCTATCCAAGTGCCAGACTTTGTCCATTGAACCTCAGAGCCCAAGCTCTGATACCATGTAAAAATGTCTCAGACAAACACTTAGTCACAAATCAAATTTCAACCTCCAATAAATTCAATGGTAATGCATCAAATTTACCAGCATTCTACTGTACTTTATGGGCAGAAATACATGAACTAAGGAAACTGAAAATCAGCAGCTGAAATAATGAACAATGGACAGCATTTAAACACATTTGACACAAGAAATTTATGGGCAATGCCCCTGGAGAAACCCACAAGGGAAAAACCAGTCAAGGAGATATTCTTCTTATTGAGCTCATAGGAAAATTCTTAGTTTACAACAACAATATTTTCAGCATTAAATACTCAATACTTATCTAGAAAAATGTGCCAACAATCCACATAGATTTCTGTGCCAAGTCTACCTTGAAAAATGTGCCAAACTGTTGCATGGTCTGTATGGCCCTGTGCAATCAACACAGCAGCAAACTATGCCTCGAAAACTGTGCTCAGGTCTCTGTTGTACTATATTGTACAATACTCTATGGATTTCTCTCAGCAAAGTGCCTTGGAAATCATGCCAAACTGTAGCTGAATGGCTGCCTCATTTTTTGTGCCTTACTCTTGTTGTACAGCCAGCAATAAATGTTGTACAGCCTTCCTGTAGAATCTGTACAGACTATATTAAATGTTGAGTTATCTCCTTGGGATGTGTGCCAATCCTCCTTGCTGCTGCTCTCTTTCCTTCAGCTCAAACTTTCTTGGAAAGTGTGCCTCTTCAACTTCCCTCCAAGCTCTCCTCAAAAAGTGTGCCCCCTCTCCAAATGCTACTTTTATTCACTCATTAATCAGTAACTGCCTTAACCCTTGATCTTTCAAAGAGATAGACAGTCAAGATTAGATCTTTCCCTCTTGAGATCAATGGTCATGACTTAATCGTCCGTTGAGTTCACTTAAATCACTTAAGTGACCCACACTTTATAAAGTCACTTTTACCGATTAAATATTAAAAGGTTCAACTTGACTTTATAAAATCACTTTATAAACTCACTTTATAAAGTCACTTAAAAGAGACATTTGCTCGTCACTTCTGCATGCTGGGCACCGCCATTGCAGAAGTACCTCCGAGTTACAAAATCTAACATAAACTTGGTCTTGGAAGTTGGCACTACTGTCCGCAGCTATCCATTAAAGAAAGAAAGAAAACAATTGTTTAATGTCCTTTAATGACTAAAGATGGCCAATGGGATGGAACTAGGCTTACATCATACATCACTGCCTAGTGCAAAAGACAAGTCCATCATAATAAAATAATGCAAAATAAAAGGAAGAAACAAACCCTGGTACAAGTGAAATGTTTAAGTGATATCATACAATACATAGTAGTGTTGGAAGAAAAGCCAGCTAAGGAATAAATCTAAACCTGGAAATTGCAAGCCCAAATGAAGCATCAAACAAGCAGAACCAAACTGTGCAAGTGCTGTATAGCTCCAACCATGTAGAATAACTACGCACGACTAATCTTCGTCAGAAGTAATGCCAGCTGCAATATCTGCGATATGATTCCTAGGAGCCTGCTGCAGGATGGCATCTAGTGAGGAACATGGAGTAATGGGACTCTCTTGGGCAATCCTGGGAGGCAACAAAGTATTTCCATATGAGGATGAAAAAGAAACAATCATCACTCAACAGAAAAGGATCTCCTAGAAGATATAAAAAAACGGGTAAAAAAACCCCAAGTAAGAAGGTGTTCTGCAATGACCAGGTCTCATGTCCCTAGTCATGGTAGAAAATCAGGTCAGTCACCAGACAGCCTAGGTCAAAGGGCAGTGCCTGGTAGATTTACTGTTGTCCTCCAAAAAGTCTACTTCCACTTAGGGGTACTTTAAAGTTTAAAACTAGCATTCCAGATGGCAGATCCCGGGAATAAATAAATAGGAAATAGATCTACATGAGCAACTATTCATTTCAACATTAAGTAAGGAATCATACAGGTATCACCTGGTTGTTTCATTACTGTTTTACAGCCTTTGACTTCCGCATCATCGAGCTTTTCATAAATGCTTGTTGCTTGTTATATATTTACAGTTAGGTTTCCCTTCAGATTTTTTGTGTTGTGTATGCCTGAATCTGTCTCGACTCTCAACCCCCAGAAGAAGACCATTCATTTTTGGACCCATAGCCCCTGGACACTGTTTTTTGCTATGTTGTTTAAGCCCAAATTTACCTCAAGCCCTAAGGATCCAGGATTATCTTGTTAACTTTACCTGTGTGTAGCTCGGACAGTGTTCCAGCTACAACATTCTTCTTTCAGCAGAGCAACATACAGCAGAGTTCTGTACAAAAGTACAGCAGCCTTCATTTCAGCAGTTTGTACAGCAGTTATGAGGGTGCAGTGGCATTTATGGAGGAGAAAAAGATAGGGAGGCGCATGCATGCTTCACAGGAGTTCATACAGCAGTTACGAGGGTGCCCTAGCACTTATGGAGTAGAAAGAGATAGGGGGCCATAAGTGCTAGGGCACCCTCAGTCCAGTTCCAGTTTTAGATGCTTCTTCTATATTCAACAGTTCAGCTCTAAATCTGTTTTTGCTTTATCTAGTTTTGCATGCAAAGTTAGAGGGCACAGTTCGCTAAGTTAGTCAGGGTTCTCATGCATGTGGATTCCCAGTTAGTTAGGAGGGCATACCTTAATTTGAATTTTGGCTTAGTTATCCATGCAAGCAAGGCACACTAAGGTTAGAGCTTACACTGCCAGTGAAGGCGCTGTTGTGCATGCATCCAGATTCACTGTACCTATCTTCTTCCTAGTCTATAAGAGAAAAGCAGGGCGGTCCACTTTATGGTTCAAAAGTTTGAATTTTGAGTTGTAGCTTCTTTCTGTTTTCAGATTTAATAGAAAACCGGTGATGCTGCTTTAAATGTTCAAATTAGCATGTTCCTGTTTTAATTATCAGCAGTATGTGTTTGTCGGTTAAAGTAATCTATACTAGAAATTTTGATTGGTGTTTTCAGTTTTAGCAATCTATAGTTTTAGGTTAGTTTGTAGAGTGCAGAATCTGCTCGCTGTGGTCTGATCTTTTGACATGGTATCAAAGCATATTTTGCTGAAACTGTATGGACAGGTGCTGTGATAGGGATTTGTCGGGAGGTTTCAAGGTGAGATAACTGAGATCTGTGCTCGAGAACAGCAATGTGGACTTGTGATAGGTGCTGATCGGTTTTGTCTAGCAGGGTGTTCTAGGAGCAGTAGTATGACCACATTCAGTCTCAGATATGAAGACAGAGTGGAAGGTCCCTCCAACTTTGTCCCGTGTAAGTGTCAGGTACAGATCAGTGCTTTTAAACTCGGCCACTCGGACTCAAACTCAGCTGAGTGGACCAAGTTGACCACAAATCAAGCCAACTCAGCCCTACGCTAGATTCAGGGACCGGTTTGGTACCGAACCAGTCCAACTCGACCAAGTCTGTACCTACTCAGCTAAGTTTGTCCTCAACCTCACCACGACGCAGTTTTGTAGGAAAAACTAAATTTTTTTTTAAATTCTACCTAAATCCTAGCACCCTAAACTCCATCTTCCTACAGTACAACCTCCAGCTAAGGCACAACCAGTGGCTAAACAAAAGACCTGATACAGATCCGACTGTGTTGGATGATATTGATCCAACCTTAGAATGGGTAAGAGGAGTCTCACGTGGTAGAGTTTGATCCTGATAATGATATTGATGACTTGGGATGGATTGGTTTGGATTTGGATCCACTAGTAGGAATAGGCATAGCACTAGGCATGGCACATGCAAGCACTAGGCATGGCACATGCAAGCACTAGGCATGCAACTCGTGGAGTCCAACAAGTTCGAAGACTCTAAGCCAAAGGTTGATCTTGTACGCTGAGGATCCCATTTCTACCAATGGTGATGAGTTTGATGATTGATCATGTTGATCAGTGGATTGTAGTATACCAGTAGATTGTAGCATGTTTTTTGGACTCTAGAGGCAATTTAGAGCCTCATTGATTGTATTATGTTTCTGGCATGTATTGCACTCAATGCCATTTTGATATATTCACCCTTACATGGTATATACATGAGCAAACTTTGCATATTTTGTCTTTGATGGTTTCGAATCTTTAAAATATTTTTTTCATTAAAATTTAAATATTTTATATATTTTTTAGTAAACCGAGTCATTAAATTCAAACCGGTCTGAGTCCAAGTCCGAGTATGAGTTGACCCTCAGTCGAGTCCGAATTTTAAAACATTGGTACAGACCCTATTGGAGGAGCATGATCTTTGGGCTTTTGTAGAGACCAAGGTGGTAAACCCTATTGAGCTCGTGTTGTTGGCAGAACATAAAAGAAGATGGCCAAGACAAAGCTGGTCATCCTTGACTCTATGAAGGATCCCTTGATCCCTTACATAGTCAGAAAGACCATGGGAAAGGAGATGTTTGATGCTCTAGTCATTCTATATCGGAGTGAGAACACCAATCAAAAAATGTAGCTACAAAATAACCCTAGAGCCACATCAATAAGCAAGACAAATATCATAGCAGCATAGCCACCTACTTGATGAAAATTACTGAACTTTGTGATCAACTTGCAATGAATGGAGAAGAGGTCAAGAGTGAAGAGCTAGTACCCATAGCCTTAAATGGGTTCTCTTCTTCTTGACAGCCTTTTTGTCTGAGGGGTTTATGCCCAAGCAAAATTTCACACATTTGAGAAGCTATGGGAAGACTTCATCCAAGAGGAGATGATACTAGGGAGTGTTGCAGACATAGAGAAGGAGGCGGAGAATCTTCCTCATCAGCAAGATTAAGAAAGGAAACAAGAAGGGAGGACCCGAAAGAGTTAGAAAGGGAAAAAAGAGGATCCAGGTTCCTCTAATCAGAGAAAGAAGGACTTGATCCACTATGCTTCTCAGTGTCATGAGAAGAATGGTAGGGGCAAGAAATGGCAACAAAAGCAGTTTGCGACAAGTGCAGAAGCATCAATTGGAGTGAATGAGCTCTCTTCCAAGCTTGAGACATACTTCTCCTGGTCTCATGCCTTTCATCTAACACTGTGTCCAATGTCAGATGGGAACCTCCAAACATATGACCTCTAACGAGAGGGCCTTTAGCAAATTCTAGGAGCAAGAGGCGGGAATGCAAGTGGAGTTTGGTGATGATGCAACGTATCCAGTAGCAAGAGTGAGATTTATCTCATTCCTAGCAGTGAGCATAGGTAATGACAGATTCTTGACCTAATCCACTCAGACGTATGTAGACCCATGACTTCAAC
The DNA here is from genome assembly GCA_900067695.1 of Picea abies. Classification (NCBI taxonomy): domain Eukaryota; kingdom Viridiplantae; phylum Streptophyta; class Pinopsida; order Pinales; family Pinaceae; genus Picea; species Picea abies. Next base: position 8,204 of record CBVK0101751254.1, on the reverse strand, counting down.
CTCCTTATCAGGTAACATTTATTATGTTTCGTTCATTGATTATTCTTCTAGGACATCCTAGATTTACTTCATGAAGACCAAGGATGAGTTCTTCGAAAGGCTTCAAGAGTTTAAGGCTCTTGAAGAAAATCAAACAGGAAATAAAATTAAGGTGTCTAGGTCTAAAAATGGAGAGAGTATACCTTCAAGGAGTTTGACACTTTTTGCAACCTAGTAGGAATCTAGAAGGAGCTGATAGTGCCCTACAACCCTCAGCGGAATGGTGTTGTAGAGAGGAAGAACAGATCCATCATAACAACAACCAAATCCATGATTCATGATCTAAATCTGCCCAGTCTCTAGGTAGAAGCATGTCTTACAGCTATCTATATTATGAACATGTGTCCTCATCAAGTTTTGAAGGACAAGACACCAGAGGAGGCAATCACATGTGAGAAGCCTCAGGTAGCACATCTTCATGTTTTCAATTGTCCTATCTATATTCATATTCCTGATTAGAAAAGGACTAACTTGGAACCTTCTAGTTTGAAGGGTATCTTTGTGGGTTATAGTGAAACCTTTAAAGTTTACAAAGTCTACATTTCATCTTAGCAGAATGCAATTATGAGAAGAGATGTCAAGTTTGACAAGGATGCATGGTCCTCCAATTCAAGAAACCTCTAGCAAACACTAAGGAGCCCAAATGCTAATCTGCAGATTTTAGAAAAATCAGATTCAGATCAGCAAGTTTCCTAAAGGTGCAGGGGATGCCTCTTTACCATTTAGTTCAGCCAGATAGACTAGGTAGCTTACCCAAACATTATAGGATGCATACGAGAAAATTGGAGCTCCTAAGACTTCATTGAGTAAGCCATCCTCCCAAGAAATTTCCTAAGTATGTGGCACTGATGTCTTCCATCATTGATGGAGAGACTTTCTACTTTTGAGGAGGCAGCAAACCAACAGGGCTGGCGTGATACCATGTTGGAGGAGTACAACTCCATCATGAAGAATGAAGTGCTGGAGATTGTGCCTAGAATAGAGGGGAAGTCAATGATTGACCCTAAGTGGTTGTACAAGGTTAAGAATGCAGTAGAGGAAGCATAGGGAAATTCAAAGCTCGGTTTGTGGCTAGAGGGTTTCTCCCAGGAAAAGGGAGTTGACTGAGAGAACTTTTTCTCCTATTTCCAGGTATACCTCCATCAAACTCATTATGTCTTTAGCATCAATATAGATTCCCAATCTTACTATTTGGTTGATGATTCTAATATGCTTGTGTTAGTCCTATATCTTATACTTACAGGAAGTTCAAAGAAACTCATACCATGGTGCAAGGCAGAGCTGGCAAAGGAATTTGATATGATGGACAATGGCTCGATGCAATAAGTTTTCTCTAGATTCTAGAGGTGTGGCAGAGTCCAAGTGAGTTCTTCCTTAGACAGGGCAAGTATGCAATTGAGATTCTGAAGAGATTTGAGATGATGCATCATAAGCCCATGGCTACTCCTATGGTATCAAATCTGAAGTCATTTGTTGATTCCAGGCAAATCTAAAGTCATTTGTTGATTCCAGTTCATATTTGATTAATCCATGTCTGTATAAGCACTTGATAGGTTCCCTCGTGTATCTGGTAAATTAAAATACCAGGCCTGACATTTGTTTTGCAACCAACACCTTGAGCTTGTATATGGTGGAGCCCAAACAAGTCCACTGGGTTGCTGCAAAACATATGCTCCAGTACTTGAAGGACAAAGTACATTTTGGCCTAAGGTAGGACGAATTACAATTTGTCCTAAGGTAGATTGGTGATGGAGAGTTGGTGTTGCATGGGTTTACAGACTCTGATTGGGCATGTAGTGCTAGTGACAAGAGGAGCACTTCAAGGTGTTGCTTCAATTAGGGTCCAGGCATGGTTTCCTGGTTCAACAGGAAGCAGGCTTCAATGGCACTTAGTTCACTAGAGGCAAAGCATATGGCAGACATCTCTGCTATTTGTGAAGCCACCTGGCTTCACAAGTTATTAGCAGAGTTGACAGATTCAACTTTGGATACTACCGTGAATGGCTTCACAAGTTATTAGTAGAGTTGACAAATCAAACTCTGGATACTACAGTGATTTACTATGACGATCAGAGTTGTATTAAACTCTGAGAATCCAATGTTTCATTATCAATCCAAGCATATTGAGAACAAGTACCACTTTATCAGAGACAGGGTTCAGAAGGGAAGGGAGCAGTGATTCTTCAATACATTCCTACTTATCAGCAGGTTGAAGATATCTTAAGCAAGCCCCTGGCACAGGGGAAGTTCAAGATATTCAAGGAGAGGTCTGGTGTGGTGGAGAACACTTTCCTCACTAAGAGGAACTGTTAACTTTATCTGTGCATAGCTCGGACAGTGTTCTAACTACAACACTCTTCCCCTTCCAGTAGAGCAGCGTACAACAGTCCAACAGCCCTCCTTTCAGAAATTCATATGGAAGTTATGTGAGCACACTAACATTTCTAGAGAAGAGAGAGATAGGGAGCATATGCATGCCAAAAGCATGCATGTGCCATCCTCAGCCAAGTTCCAGATTTAGATGTTTTTTCTATATTCAGCAATTCAGTTCTAAATCTGTTTTTGCTTTATTTAGTTTTGCATGCACAGTTAGAGAGCGCAATTCCCTAAGTTAATAGGGGTGCTCATGCATGTGAATTACGATCTCAATGAAGAATGCAGGTCTCTAGGAGGGCACACCTTAATTTGGCTCGATTATCCATGCAAGCAAGGCACACTAGCGTTAAAGTTTACACTGCCAGTTTAGGCGCTGTTGTGCATGCATCCAGATTCATTATACCTCTCTTCTTCCTATTCTATAAAGGAGAAGCAGGGCAGACCACTTTATGGTTCAAGAATTTAGTTTTGAGCTGTAGCTTCAGCTTTCAGTTTACATATTTAATAGAAAACCAGTGATGCTGTTTTGAGTGTTCAGAGTAGCGTGTTTTTTGTTTTAATTATCAGCAGTATGTGTTTGTAGGTTAAAGTAGTCTATAGCAGAAATTTTGATTGGCGTTTTCAGTTTTAGTGACATAGTTTTAGGTTAGTTTCTAGAATGTAAAATCTGCTCACCGTGGTCTGATTTTTTAACATATCTGTGGTCTGTGGTTGGTTCTATTTTAGCATCCAAACTTGCACCTCTGTTATTTTCTGATACACTGATAGGTTAAGGCATGATTGTGAAAGAGATCATTAAAATCATCTATCAAAAGCATCATGCGCAGAAGAAAAAATATTTGGCTGAAAAACTACCCTATAGCAATTTGGGCTTGAGGATGTTTAGCAGTAGGCTCTTGCTTTGAGAAGATGAGTCGCAAAAGGACAAGGAATTAACACTTCAGTTTCATTTTTTTTGAAGTGAGAAAATTTTTACATATAATTGCTGGCCCCTGGGAAATGTCAGACCATGCTCTCTTTGCATGCATTCAGAACAGCAATTCTGAAGAAATTCTGCATAGTATCTGAGAATTCCTGTCAAAATAAAGATCAGCAGATTTTGATGGTCCCAGATCCCAGCCATTGATAGATCATACATGTAAACAAGCTGGCTATTAAAAAACATGTTGAGTGATTAATAGATCATACTTGTAAACAAGCTGGCTATTAAAAAACATGTTGAGTGCCCGAGAGAGTTAGGATAAGGTTAACTTATTTTAGCTTGTACTCTTCCGATCTAGAGTTAGGATAAGGTTAACTTATTTTAGCTTGTACTTAATCCATCAAGTGTTGAGCTTCTTGAGGAGTAACCTAAAGAATTGAGGAGTCAACTTAAGAACAGACAATTATGAATTTAGGGGGAAACACTGACCCTTTGCAAAATTCATAATATTGCATTAGTTAGCATCATGCCACTTTGTAGTCTGTCTAAATGATGTGGGACATCAATTTGAGGCCAACTTGACCAGGCAAAGCTTCCAACAGGTGTTATCACTTAAACTCTTAAAATTTAAAAATAGAAACTGAAAAGAGCATTAAGGGCATTCATATTAGTGCTAAAGATCATTCTTTCAATGTTCTTAAAAATAGACCTTTGAGGACCACAATGACCCCAGCTAGATTTGGCAACACCTCCCTAACAGTCTTTCGATCTAAATTATGATGGGACCTCTAAAGGCAATCCTAGTAAAGCAGGTGGAGAATGAGAAATGTAGAAGTCTAAGGGAAAGGTTGCCCCAGTTTACGTTGTTTGTGTTAATAACTGGTCTCGAACCCTGTCTTAGCTTAGGCCTAAAGAATGTTTTAATTGAAGGGGACTCTCAGCTGGTTGTCATTCTTTTAATAGGCTTTAAAAAAGTAATAGCTCGACCATAGAAGATCTATTAAACAGTAAAAAGACTTAATTTCAAGATTGGCCTCAGTTGATTTTAAAAAAACTAAGAATAACAAGATTGCTGGCCAATGTTGCAATTAATCTAGCTTCCAATCAATCAAAATCTTAGAAAATATCGACTTGGGTCAAGGACGAAGATTTACTCAAACAATTGAAATTGGAGGTTTTATAGTCTGAGTACTACCAACTCTATTTAATAATTCAATAGAAAGGAGCTGGCTCAAGAAGGCAAGACAAACCAATTTGCAATGAAGATTAGGGATGGTAAAGGACACTGTGTGCACTGCCCTGTCTTGCTGTTTCATCTGCTTCATTCTATTCTCAAAGTCTCCTCTGCAATGGTAAAGCCAAAGGTCGAGGTTCTCAAAGCGGCATATGGGGGAAATGATAAGTTTTTGGTGGAACAATATAAAGCAGCCCCTCGTCCTAACTGAATTTATTGTCATGGGCAGAAGAACTCACAGCACCGCTGAGGCAGTGGGCAACAATGGAGAAGATTTGTCTTCTTCCAGCAGAAGGAAGAAAAACTGAAACTCTCTAAAACAGAAAACTTTGAGGGCCATGAAGAATTTTCAGAAAATGTCCAGGATTTTCTAACTGGATTGGGAGAAATACTTTCCTTGATTCATAATGGCATTACTTCCCAGCTGAACAATTTGCAGGCAGTCACAGGACAACTTCACAAATTACGGAGAGATTTGAGGCATTCAAGAGAGATGAAGTAAAGATTAGGGACAAGGAGTCAGATAACATTATTGTTGCTAAGAGCGCAAGGAAGAAGCTGGACCAAATTGGCAAGGACATAATATCCCTAAACATCTTAACAAGGGAAGGGATTTTGCAGATGCAATGCAAGCAAGAAACCCTGAAAGCAAACTCTCAAGGACGACTGAGGAGGAACAATTTCAGGGGAGAATAGCTTGGGGTTTGATGCATATTCTTGCTGTTTGAGTAGGTGTAGAAATCAGTGGCCTTTTCTTGGTTTATATTTACATATTGGCTTATAGTTGGCATAGTCTATATTATAGGTATTCTGGTTAATAATGTCGTCTATCCATAATAACCTACATAGCTTGCCTATGTCATTTAGTCAATAGTCCAGTCCAGAATTATATCATACTAGGCAGCAAGAAGTTAGAGTTTGGGGACAATATGTCCTTGCATTGTGAAGGTCTCTGTACATCCAAACTGTTACTGGCCCCCAGCCAATGATGGGACACCAATTCTTTATCTGTTTTGTAAATTAATGACATCTTTTCTTCAGAAAAAAGGCTACTCTGGCCAACTGAGCCTGCATAAACAGAATGAAGATTCTAACTACCATGTGTTTAATGCTTTAGACTATTTAGGGCAGTATTCAATAAGTGCTTGACTTCTGACCTTTTTACATGTGTTGCAATCCTTCCAACCATCTTCTTCTGAGTGAAATGTCTCACAAAATATCAATTGCTCATATGCAGACCTGTGCATTAAAATGGTCATGTAACAAAATGATTCCAATCATCAGATATTAATGAAAATCTAAACGATAAGAAGATATGTACAAGTAATTTCCAAGTTCTTGCTGTCTAAAAGGTTTTGAGTTTTATATCTACAAGCCCAGATAAATAATTTTGAAATCTGAATTTTATAGAATCTCGGAGATAACAAACAGTCCTTTGGCATTTTCAAAATTACTAAATAACACAGAACTCATGACAGAATGTCAAAACTGAAGTTTAAAATAGCAGACAAAAAGAATACCAGAGAACTACATCATTTGAGCCATATAAACCCACCCTTTTGAACAAATCGACATCAGAACATCAAGGACATCTATTAAATATAATGTGGATACAACAGATATTGAATATCCCAATAAAATTAATATCTAATGGAAAACTTCATCAGCAGCACACAAACAAAATGCGCACATGAAATATCCGCTAATGTTAATCTAATAAAAAAGGTAACCTGAAGTTTCCATTGTCTCGTAAAAATTCGACCTTCAAATAACCATGGCAATAGCAACCACATAAGATGCATTTTTGTAAAATTCACCTTTTCAAGGTAAAATAACATAATCCAACCTAAACATGAGCTGCCACTGAACAGTCTGACTCTTTTAAACAATGGCCCAGACACATCTAAACGCAGAACTGATATGCACTTTGAGGTTGCAAAGCTCGTGTTCAATATTTGCTACCCAGGTATGTGTGAACCCTCAAGATTCTTGAGCTTCACAACCTCGAGGTGCATATCAAACTTGGGTTTAGATGGGCCTTTGCTAGTGTCCATAATCAATACACACAATTTATCAGCTAGATTCAATGTACCATTACCCACATGTGCAAAGAGTTGATGGATCACCCCCACCCCTACCCAGGCTATAGAATGCACCTCACTTCTCTCAGTGCAAAAGCATAGCAGCGACCTAAACCTGAACTGCTTAAATCACAAAAAATATATATTTTAGAAAAAAAAAATCAGCCTCTCCAGAAAAATAACACCAGCAGTGTAACTAAAAGCTTTCCCACATACGCCCTTTGGAGCAGATAATAGAACATAATTGACCTATTAGCTTCAGCCATAGCCTCACAAGCAAAATCACAGGGGCAATCCAACAGTGAACTGCCTATTTGAAACATCAACCAAACAGGACATTAGTTTGTGGTTTACCGACAAAGAATTTGTCAAATTTGGTCTCGAGTTCCACTCTGGCTAGGGACTATGATGCTCTTGCAATAGTTGGATCCCAAGCTGGGTAGTAGTCATATCAATGTGGAACAATATCCTCAACGAGGGAAATGCTATGCCACTGTCGTTTAGTAAGCTTGCATTTAAAAATGGTATCCCAAAGACAACAACCAAGGTGAAATTCGTGCGCCTGTTACTGAAAATTGTTATAATCACACCTACCGGTATCTACTGGATTTTGTTGTAATAGCACCTACCGGTTCTGTGTAATATGTAATGTGTTGAATAAAATTCCTCTTTTAAAAAATTAGATTAAAATAAACACCGTAACGAACGAGAATGCATGCGTACACAGAATTATGTTCTTCAAATATGTCACACCAGCAATCGAATCATGAAAGGCTGACACAAAGCCCCCAATCCAATTACAAAACCGTCATTAACAACACAATGTCCAAAATTTTATTTTAAAAAACACAATAGAAAACCGTCATATCATAAACTGACCAGAGCAATCGAATCCTGAGCTAACAACGCAGAAATTCACCGGTTTGAACATAAGGATAACCTAAATTTTACTTTAAAAATAATTTGCCCCAAAATTTTAACGAAAACCGCAAACTTTACACAAATATTTAATTTCCGGACATTTTTCTGAGCCACGAAACCGCCATGAACGACGTAAAAGCATGAAAAAAAGCTTAATTTTTTCATACCCGCAGGAGTCGCAGAGATCGGCAACGCGGCCCGAACGTAAAATCCACCCTGTCCTCCATACGACCGAAGCCGCGGCCCCGCACTTGGAATTCCAGCAGACTTTCTCCATAGCACAAAATCCACCCTAATCCACGTCGATTTTCCACGATTTCTCTTCAAGCTGCACGAAACCTCGGCCTAAACGGTCTCCGGTTCGATCCCGAGGAAAACCAAACCCGATTTCAAATCCTTCAGCCAAATTGCAGAAATTTAATGGAAAACAAACCAGAAAAGAAGTAAATTCGATCGATTCTCATCTGCTCAGCACTATATCCAGTTGTCTTCGGCTTTACTCCTCGTTTTTGAGTGCTTATTAGGTAAACTCCGCTAAATTATCTCCTCTGGGTTTTCCTCGACATGGCGACGTCTAGAATCCAAGCATCCGCCATTTTAGCGGCTTCAGGAGCTGAATAACGCCAAATTA
>CBVK0101751251.1:0-11678 GCA_900067695.1 Picea abies | reverse complement strand
AAGGTGCTCGGAGGGAGGCTTCGGACTGTGGTTGGGTGACGAGGGTATCGTCAATGGTAAAACGAGCACACCATCTTCTATATTCTAACAGGGACTATGTGTGTCTAACACAAGGGATGTGATGAAGTTTCTTTATGTGGGATTGATGTGAGCTTAATATATTATCAATGAAAACATTCAACAATATGCCCTAGGTTATCTCCATTACACCACAATTATTCCTTACAATTATGCTCAGATCAATTGACCTTACTTGATCAACAATGTTACCCATTATGTCGATTTCATGACAAGAAAACCTTTGTTACACTTACTTGAGTTAAACCATTTTTCTTACTTAAGGTACCAACCACCTTTGATAATGTGGAATAATGGAACAACCTCGTTTCATTTTTCCAAGGAAAATCTTACGAGATCAACCCTCTTCCCTAGAATATTTTGATGGAGGGTGGCTCAACTACTAGCCACAATAGTGGCTGAAATACCAAGGGACACAATCAGATTTGAACCTATGACCTAGGGCTTCCCCATAAATAACATGCCCTACACGGAGATTTAATTGATTGAGCTAGCACTTGGATCAAATGGAATGACCTTGTTGTGTCTGTGTTTTTCTTCATCTTCATTTTTTGAACATATTTTATCAATGCATTATATTCTACATCAATGTATGTTGGAAATCTAATTAGGTTATGTCGAGGATTATTCCAACAACAGGGCATTGTAGACTAAAAGTATTCCATTTTCTCCAACTCAAAGCATTTTTTCCCATCTTTCTTAGTGATTGTGTATGGTCTATACATGAGGATGAATTTTTTTTTTCGTGTAGCCCTTTGAATCTCCCTATTTGAATATGCACCCAAACTTAGTCACTAATCTTGGAACTATTCATGGCATGATGTTAGTTGTGCCCTTTTTTATACTTGAACATCATATGGTCGAGTGTTTTATGTACTTATCACTACACATTTCATGCTAATTGCCTTGTTGACTTACCTCTATAAATAAATAGACAAGTGTGTATTTGTTGGCATCATATCAACAACATATATTGGCATTGTAGGTTGGAAACCAATAAACTTCAAAATGGCTTTGTCCAAAAGAGTTATCCTTGAGCTCTTTAATAGATGCCCTGAAAGTCAAGTCCTTAGCACATGTTTGTTTGTGTTTGTGAGTATATGTGTGCAAGGGATGTATTGTGGTTCATTTAACTACCATTGTTTGGCCACATGTTTGAGGATGAAAAGTTTTTGATGCATCCAACCTTTAATCCAACATACTCCATAATGTCTTCCGAAATGTTATGAAACTTAGTGGCTCTATCCAAAAAAATATTCGATGTGGGAAACATAATGTACACATACTTTCACGAAGAACAACTTATTTGTATCTTCATTAGCAATCTTATGACATTGAACAGATACTAGAGAATCGATCAACTGCCATGAAAATGTTATCAATATTGCACCTAGTAGTTGATAGGTGCTATGTCCCCAACTGTTCAACATATTCCCAACCTTACTTTCTTATTCCCTTCTTCTAATAATGTATAGTGGGATATGTGGTAGCCCCTCACCTACTTGCTTATATTTAGGTTCACTTTCTTATTAGTGTTTTTCATTCTTCTACTTGACACTCTTGTCAATAGTAAGTATATCCTTATCTATGTGTCAATGCAAGGGAATGCATGTGGTACCTATCTATGCCTACCTTCATTTATATAAATGACATTATATGCAACTGAAGGATGCATGTCGAGTGTTATTGTCTTGTGTTGGGAGGTTGGTCCCTCAAAGTGACAAAATAATTCATTTATGATATGATCTATTTCCTACCGTGAATCTAGTTTTGTGTGTGTTGGTATGCTTCCAAGTGGTATCAACATAGTCAATTTGGGAGATTCATAAGGTGATTTCTTTTCAAATCATCTCGGAGGAGACAATTCATTACTAGGAAACAAGCTTTTAGGGTAAGTTTTTGCAAAAGTTATTTTTAAAGTCCCTCATTTGCAAAGTTTTTTAGTAAAGGTTTTTGTGGACATGGTGGGAGGAGTTTTACGTAGAAATGGGTTGTGGTTCTCCAATTCGATATAGAAGCAATGGCTCTTTGTGACCACCTGCATAGTAGATAAAATGTAGGAGCTACAATGAGGAAAAAATATGTCAATGTTCCACTTTGGTCTAGTGGCACTGGTGCTCCTATACTGATGCGCACCAAAGTGATAACAACTCAAAAATATGTTGGTGATCCACTTTGGTATAGGTACACTAGTACTCCACATAGGTATAAGAGCACTAGTTATTTAAGACTCATGCACATTGGAGTGACAACAACACAAAAAGACATTGATGCTCAACTTTGGTCGGGGAGCATCAGTGCTCCCCTTTGGTCGATGAGCGTCATTACTTCATGAACTACATGCATCAGAGTGACAACAACCCAAAAAGACATGAGAGATCCACTTTTGTCTAGGCACATCAATGTTACATGACCCATTCCCATTGAAATCACAACAATCCCTAAAAGCACCAATGATCCACTTTGGTCTAGGCCCATTGTTCTAGGAGAACCAATGCTCCATGATCCATTCATGTCAAAGTGACAACATCCCAAAAAGACAACATTGCTCCAGATTGGTTGGGGAGCATCGATGTTCCACTTTGGTCAGGGAACATAGATGATCCCAATATGACGTGTTACCACTCAAACTCTACCTCAGGAGGAAAAGTCTTAACCTTGATGGGTGAGCCTAGAGACACTACATGCAAGCTACCCATTGTCACCTCTGTAGCCTTGCCCCACACTTTAGACTAAGAAAAATAAGCTATCCTAGCATAGGGGAGAATCCCTATGGTCTATCTAGCCTAATAAATTGCAACAATGGAAAGTTGACTAGCAACATTACCAACTCACTCTCAATAATTAAAGATAAGTTAAAACATAAAAGTTGTTACAAGCCTTTAATGATATGAAAATAAGATGAATGTGCTTGTGTTGCAAAGTGTGATTATGCTTGGAAAATAGACAAGAAATGAAACTTGTTTATCAACCATGGAAAATGTAAGATGTTATCAAAGTGGAATGCATATATCTAGTGGACTTAAGAATGACATCCCGTGACTTTGGATTAAAAGCATGAGATGTACTCATAAGGTATTGAAAAATCATGTCATCCATGTTCATTGGATCATCGTCAAGCATTAAGGATTCAAGGTTTAAGTTGTTACCAAGATACCATTTACATGCTAAAATTTTGTTCTAGAATAACAAGAATGATTAAAGCTCGAAATTATTATGTATGACAATTAGGACAAGTGAATTATACAATGTGTTATACTCATTTACAACCCTTAGAAAATCATGGAAAAAATATAAGGTTTCAGGTCATATTAATTGTTGTAATTAGTGTGCCATAACCATGAGAAATCAACCATCTAAAGCATAGTTTAGGGTGTATATATAAAAAACAGTGAACAGTCCCAATCATTACTCCATTAGATGGGTTGAGTAAAGAATTCTAACCTTGAAAAATGATGCACCAACAATGGATTATTGAGTGTTTAAATTGTGCCTTGCTTGTTCCAAGTGTTATTATGTTTAGGATCCAATCCACACCATTAAGATAACCAAATTATTAATGAACAAAGTTGAATTAATGCTAAATTGTTTGGCCCAAATATCAAGTCATTCCATGACCCATTGTATCAATTTATTTAAGGTTGTGTGTATACTCTTAAATGTGCTCAAACATTGTAATAGAGTGTTGTATTAAACCATGATATTGAACATTCATATGAATTTGCAAACTCAGATCACCAATGAGAGAGCTTATATGTCAAATCATTTTACTTTAGCATGTATTCATGTGCTAGTGTAAGGTGTTATGATGGCACAAATATAACCCAAATGATGTGTTTACGTTAGATCATCCATCGAAGAAAATATATAGAGAATCAAACCATGGAATAACATGCTAAAAACCTTACATTGTTTTACTTAATGAGCATAATGTTATATTACCAATGCCATCGATTTATTTATCCTAAGTGTAGTAAACCCAAAGATGATCCAATGTTGCAATAAAAACAAAAAACCCTTCTCAATGAAGGTGAATTACAGTGAGTTCAAGTATGTTCAAGTGTTATAATGTATCTTCCAACATTTAAGAAATAAACCCCAAGTAAGATATTGGATTAAGCACAATAGAGTTATCCATATGGGGGGTCATATCTATGAAAGTAACAAGATGAAAAATCAAGATCCAAACTCAATTTTCAGCTAGTTGAAAAATCCTACTTATGCCAACTCAAAATAGACAAAACATGAAGTAAATGGTTGTTAAAGGATTTACTTGGTCCTTTGGATTTTTCAAGAATCCAAGGGTATCCAAATAATTATCAAGATTGGAGAGATGAACTTCCAAGATTCCATAGACTTAGTTATTCATCTTTTTCACACATTTCATCTTTCATTGATGTTATTTCAAAGCTCAACATTAGTCATGAAGATGTGAAGATGAACATGTTTATATTTTCTTTGGATTTTCTTGAGGACGAGACCATGGATTGGTATGGAAAAGTTGGTGAAGGGAAGATCTCATCACTTTTAGATTTCTTCAAGATATTAATTGAGAGTTGGTCTCCTGTTCATGAAGGGGTTGAGTGTGAAAGGGTTGACATGGATATTGGACCTTCCCTTCCTTGTGCCTTAGAAATCCCACCTTTGACTCATGAGTATCCTCATTCACCTTTCTTACCTTTGACTTATGAGTGTTATCCTTCCTTACCTTTGATTCAAAGTGACATGGAAAGTCAACCATTTCTATGTAGATCCTAGTTGGAGCCACCTTCACAACCCTTTCTCCTTAATGATTTTAAAAGAAAAGTCAAAGGGTTGATCCACTCCTATGATTACATTATCCATATTTACCTTTGGATGGAGGAAGCTTGTGGAGGTCTTCATCAACTTTGCTATAGGTTGTACCTTGTACTTCATCATTTTAATATCACTTTGGTTTCAGACATAAGATTTCCCAAGATTATGCTTGGTACCCTTTTGATTCTCAATGTGTCCTTGTTTTGGTTTATAACCAAACACAAGGGATGATTCTCAATGTGTCCTTGTTTTGGTTTATAACCAAACACAAGGGAAAGCCTCAAGTTGATGATGAGGCTTTCTTGTAGACTCGTCTTGTTTCTCACATTTCCCCAAGTTTAGATGTGTGTAGGCTATATGTATGTTGTGAGATTCTAGAATTCTCATACACTCTTATTCTTTGAGTGCATCTCCCTGAGTAGGAGCCAGATGTTGTCCCCTGAAGGGTAACTACTTCTAGGCCACCCTCTCAGGGGTGCATTGATGCTACTTGGATGAGCTCTCTTGCTCATATCTTCCAGTTTTGGCATGCTCTTCCAGTTTTTTCAGCCTACATCATCCATGATTTCTTTCAGATGATTGTACCATGGTATATCAACTCATCATTATAGGTGGGCACCTCACATTGGAATCTATGCACTATGCCTTAGGATACATGTACCTACATTGGGATTGCCAAGCTCCCCTCTTGAAAGTCTTACAAGTACAATAAATGAAGATTCCCAACTCAAAAAGGCTAGTTGGACTAGTAAAAGACCTTATACACCATCAAAAGTGACTTTGAGGGTCAAAACATAAAGTTCTCCTTCCCTTTCCATCAATTATTCATTAACTTTACCTATCTCTAACTAAATTACTTAGGAAATACCCTTTTTCCTAGGAAATTGGCACATGTAATAAAGGTAAAGTTTCCCCACCATGGTAAACTTAAGAAATTTATAAAATTAACCTATGTTAAGTTGTTGTTAGAAGATATTACTTAATGTGCATTGCCTAATGACTTGTTTTGAAGCTTGACTCATCATTATAGGTGGGCACCTCACATTGGAATCTATGCACTATGCCTACTCATCATTATAGGTGGGCACCTCACATTGGAATCTATGCACTATGCCTCAGGATACATGTACCTACATTGGGATGTATGATGTTGCTTTGAGACCCATGTACAAGAATAGAGATAGATATGTTTACATTGGGATCCATGACACTGCATTGGGATATGTGTTATTGCCTAGGGATCCATGATGATGTGTTGGACGATGACATGGACTCCACATCATCATCATATGCCACATGGATCATTTTTAGAAGGTGAACTTACTTTCTTGGACCATTTCTTGGGGTGTTGAGGTGTTTAGAGCACTTTTTTTAGGACGACCAACTTCAGGAGTAGTTATCTTTTAACAGAGTACCCAAAATTTTGCTAGATCAACACCATTAGATGTAGAATGGTTGTGGGATTTTTGAAATGGGGTAATAATATAAAATTGGGAAAAAAATGCCTAGTTATGATGTTGCTAGAATCTGCTACGTGAAAATTATCGCCGCATTTTGGAGCCACACGTGTGAACACATGGAGGGTGCATTTTACTCATTGTTTTGTGAGATGCCTTATCTATATAAGGAGGGCTCATCTCTCATTTATCATGGTTGGTGATCAATCAAAAGACTATTTTTGCTCAATTATGGTGTAGTTTCTTGTCTATTTTCTTGAGTATGTTGTTTTAGGTTAATAATATAATGTATTTGGCATGCAAGAGACATTGAGGAAAGGGCTGTTGTAATGGAATCGATGTAAGATATGGCATAAGTCTATTTTATTTCTTTGTTAATTTTGTAAGCTAAATCTTAAATTGAAGTTTAATATCTTAGGGCTTAACTTCTTACCCTAGATTTGTGCTTTAATTATTTAAGTTTGCAATACTTAGGGTCGATCTATGGTTAGTTTGGCCTCCCTATGAATCTTGTATAGTCTAGGTTTCCTATCTTGATGCTCACCAAGCGTTCTCTAGAGATGTGTGGGGACTTCAACATCAAAAGCAAATAGGGCATCTACTCAAGGAATGTATTAGACTCCATGTCAAATGGTAGCATTTGATTTTATCATTTATTTTCTACCCATCTCAATTTTAATATTTCTCCTTTTTCTTTTAATTTTTGTTTTAACAAGCAATCTAAGGTTATTTCAAGCTTAATTATTGAGTTAGATTGTTAGATCTAAGTTTTATTGTAATTATTAAATCTTTATGCTTGGATCTCACTTGTGCTAACCCTTTATCTCATGCTATATCTATTGAGGTTTGCATAAGTAAGCTAGTTGGATTAGCTGGGAAAAAAACGATTTTGATCTTGATTTCAATCTTGTTACATCCATAGATATAATATATTCTCACACTCAGACTCTATTGTGCTCAAAACTCAATATTTCATATAGTTTATGTTTTGTCACTTAATGTTGGAAACATCTAATAACTTAATGACACTAATTTTTCTCAAGCTTGCTTTAATTCATGATTTCATTCATGATTGACACAAGAATCCAACAAAAATCTTGATACTTATGTAATATTTGGCACTTTGCATGTTCTTAAGCATTTTAACAAAGGAATTGGTGCCTCACATGGTTGAATTCTCTAACTCTCGATACAAACAATTTAAATTTCTATGGTTTGTTTTTATTACACGATGATTTGCTTACTTGCTTCCATGGTCAATATTTTGCATGATTACATCATAATTAAAAAATATTTTTTGCACTATTGTGATTACACTGCCTTATAATGTGGGATGACCTATTCTCTAATGCAAACGATTCAAGTAATATTCAACTCCTTTCACTATTTTGGATCTATGGCTAGGGGTTTAATGCTTGACAAATTTCATCTTGATGCAATATGTATGGACTTGATCTTACATGGTAAATAAACTGATGCATGGAATCTACTTCATAAATAACCAGTTAGACACACATTTGGAAACCCTTTAAGTTTTGTTTATTGTTGGTTTCAATATTTAATAATAGTTGATTGAGTTATGCACCATATAACTCTTGAGCACTTTGATATTGGTATGACTATACTTCGTGAAATTTGATTTCACACTATGTTGTCTTGAGGTTGATTTACAACAACACTTAAAATAGTGGACAATCCATTAAATTGAACTCATAATCTTTCCAATTTTTGACAAATGATTGATGTTTCGTCTTGATAATTTCCTAGGTAAACTTATACCCATATTTTCATCTTAATACTCATGGATCATTAAATTTTGTGACTAAAATATATATAAACATTAAATTGAACTCATAATCTTTCCAATTTTTGACAAATGATTGATGTTTCGTCTTGATAATTTCCTAGGTAAACTTATACCCATATTTTCATCTTAATACTCATGGATCATTAAATTTTGTGACTAAAATATATATAAACATAGAAATAAGATTAGTATGCTCTAAATATTTGCATCTAACCTCAACAAGACTGGTTTTTTTTATGGATCTTTAAGTGCTAATGAATGAATAAAATAAAATCCAAACATCACTGGCTTGAGACGGTTGACTATAACAACAATGTGTTTTGAAGGTTTCTTCCACATAAGCAGTGGCATAAATCTTGCAAATGAACATGTTTGGATTTTCCTAAGTGGATGATACCTCTTAAAAATTTAAGTACATTGATTTATGTATTATGGACTGCTCTAATCAAGGTCCTTTTTCCTCATTTCATTGGGCATATTTACTTATGGATGGTGAATGCAAACATACTCGAGCAAGTACATGAGCATAATTGTTGATGGTTGATATCATATGGATATATTGGAGAAATATGAATGTTGAGAAATTTTGATGCACTTACACACCATACTCTTTTCATTGGTTTCCCAACATAGCATGATCACACTTTATAAAAAGCACCTGTTTTTAAGGAACATATCGTTTAAATCTTGTTTAAGGAATTGCATTCAAAGTGAAATGGTAAAAGTTGATAGTTGTCTTTGTCAATCCTAAGTTAAGAAATATTCCCTTCTTATATTACAAATTAGCTTAGATTGACTTGTAGGGATTCCCCACAATGCCAGGGAAGCATCTTTCCTTAGTTTGAAGTTTGGGGTATGACTATCGAGGTGAAAATGGGTAGCTTACCTGTAGTTCCTCTAGGCTCTCTCGTTGAGGTTGGGACATTTCCTCCTAGGGTAGAGTTTGAGTGGTAACACACAAAAGTATTGAACAATAATTTTCATTTTTAAAAATATTAAAAGAGACAAGAAAAACTACAAGTTGACTCTTAAAAGGAATAAAAAACTAGGGTTTGTTTCAATTATGTTGGAATTATTGATTGTGTGTTGTCATTGATGGCAACATGATTCAAACATGTACAACAAACAGAGAAAAAGGAAGATCGCCTTGGGGCAGAGATAGATCATCTTGGAGTAGAAGCAATTCGTGATCACGATAGGATCAACAATGATCATATTTACCTAAAGAGGTAGCATGCATAGAATCAAAAAACAGAAGGAATAATGAAGCATAAGGAATTAAGAGCTCGGGAGGGTTAGCGACTAAATATCAGTGCATAAAAGAATGCACAAACATGAATAGAAGCTTAGAAGAGATGGTGCATTTGAAGTAACACAAGAGACAAAGTTCTGCGAATGAAGAAATCATTTTGTAAAGGATCGAGTCACAGGAGTCGTTCATTCTTAGTTCGGGACAATCCAAGATCGTTATATCAAGGTGAAGTCAGAGACTGGGAAGGATTAAATCTCAACCATCAAATCTGGAGTAGTAACATTATGGACAGTTGGATCAAGCCATAATCATAGATCGAGAGAGATTAAATAAGAGTCGTCAAATGTCATGGAGGAAATTCAAGTGAGCTCTCAATTGTTAGATCAGTTTGGGATCTATCTTGGTTGTCAGCTAGAACCAAGTGGAAGGATGGGATAAGCGAACCCCATAAGACACAAAGTATTGAAACCGCCGAAGTCCCGAAGTAAATAAGGGCCATCGGATCTGGGAAATGCATGGTGATTTTTGGATGAGGATAGGCGGGCACAATAGTGGTCAACTTTGGCGTTGACCACTTAGTGAAAAGGAGTCTGAAACATGTAAGTTTACTCAAAGGCTGAAGCCCTGAAGTCGCGAACTCCCGTCGATCGTCGAATCAGAGGAAGAGTAGGGAAATCCTGTCAACCATTGATCTGGAATGAATATTGAAATTGTTAGATCATGTTAAAAGGAAGAAGGTGGTCAACTCCGACATTGCCATACTCCGTAGATAAGAAGCTTAGATAAACCAAGAAATCTTGAACTTCGGAGCCCTGGAGTTAATATAAGTTGTCGATCAAGACAAGAAAAGATCTACAATGATAGATCTATTTAGTACTTCGGCAATGATCAAAGGATGGTATAAAAGTGCCAAAACTCTCAAAGCCACGAAGTGTAAATCCATGAGCCAGGAGGGAGACATGTGGCATAAGAAAAATATGACATGTGGCCCAATCGACCAGTGACAAGTGTCAAGGTATAATTGGCACATTAGGTATAAGAAAGTCATGAATTAAGGTGACACGTGGAAGCCACTCATCCAGTGCCACGTCAATAGTGAGGTCAACAAGCCACATCACTCTGGGACTACATGCTCCGGGGATATCCAACTTCTCCTACTAGCTAAAATATCTGAAGCACCGAAGGCCGAAGTCACGAATTAAAATTTGGTCGTTGATCTAAAATCCTATAGAATATTTCTTGATCTCCCGATCAAGTCCAACTAAAGGATAGAGTAAGCGTGAATAAAAAAGTAACACTAATCGTTGATCTACTTCGGGAGCGCTCTCAACCGTTGATCAAGCATAGTGGAAGGATAACATAAGAGAAGGGGTTAACCGACCATAAGCGGTCACCACCATTCTATGACTTATTTGGTAGGTAAAGCTCCAGAAGGATTGCTCTACTCCACAGTCCAGAAGCCACGAATAGCCAAAGTCCTGAAGTGAAAGGGAACCATTCATATCAACTCTTGATTAAGTCACGACCGTCGATTTGTTTGAATCCTATGGATAAACCAGGATCATCCATCTAATGAAAGATTAAATATTGATTGTCTGAAATACTAGTGAAATATAGTCTATGCACTTCGACGAAATGTACTTTGGGAGGATTGAATGATTGCAAAGAACGAAAGTCCCAAAGGACGAAGTATCCAAGAACGTGGTTCCAACACCAGTCACGTGATAAGGTAAAGTAGCTAATGGGGCTAGAAGTAAATAAGCCCTTAGACGCTTGAATACGGTCCCACGTAGAAGAATAGGTGCAGAAGAAGAAAGCGCTAACACAATAACGTGTGAAATAGATAAGTCTGTGGTTTTGAGCCTGCGGTCACAAAGGGATGTGGATTGAAGGAAGCGCCTCATATAGAATTAATTTCTGTAAACAACTTTAAGTCTTGTAGAGTAATTTGACAGAGATTAACACCATAACAATACAAAGAGTAGGTAAAAGCTCGAATATGATATGTTGCAAAACTTAGGAACGCAACATAAGCATGGGAACGATATAATGAGTCGATCCATATCTGTGATCAAATCATGAGGACAAAATTCAAATCAAAATTAGTCTTCTAATTAAATTGAGAAACTTACACAATAGTTAAATGAAGAGGTGAAATGGTTCATGTCAACAAGACACAATGGTTCAATCCTATACCTATTGAAATACTATATAAACCAGAAGTGGTGGTGAATCTAAGGGTGTCTTGGTGGATTATATATATATATATATATATATATATATATAT
>CBVK0101743182.1:0-16718 GCA_900067695.1 Picea abies | reverse complement strand
AAGTGAGCGTAGCCTCACCGTGTTTGTTTGCCTCGTATATTTTATCTATTATTTACATAATAATGTCTAATCTCAACCACTAAATCTTAAGAACCACATAAATAAAAACCATAAACCAAAATAAAATAACAAACTAATAAATAATATTAGAATAGGGAACCAACAAGATTTCCTATGATATTATAAATGTAACCTAATAGAGCAATCAGCTTGATTCCTAAGTTTATTAGTATATGCAAGTGTAAAATTGTGACCTCTTAAAAAACACACATTCTTAACCATTAGAGAGACTACCTTTCCCTATTTTTTATTTTTTTAAGTGGAGAATGTTCCTTGTAAAATTCATTTTTAAAGATTTATTTTATATTTTTCCATGTGTGCCGTTCATTTTAATCATGGCTAAAGAAGCGATCTGCAGTCACTATCATTTCCATGCTTTTTATTTTAACCTTTGCCAGCAAAGCAATACATAATTGTTGGTTAGACGTAACTGTCATTTTGATGTTGCGTTTGAGTAAAAAATAAATATAAAAAAACATATACACCAGTTGGATGTAACGTCCCAGTTGGCCGGAAATGAACTCTTATAAAAAAAGTAATATATACCGGTTCGATGTAACGTCAGAATTGGTCGGAAAAATCCAAACGCTGAGTAGGCGTTTTCCATTGGTGAAGATCTCAAAAATCCATTCTCCAGCTCGTGTCTCACCGCAGCTCGAATTGTGCTACATTATATGTGTACATTAATAATGGGAAATATAAACATGGTATATGATATGTAAACAGGATAAAATTTGAGATGGAGAACATATAAAATCTCACGAAAAAGAATGGCATATTCTGCGGTTTGGTTTGTGCTTCTCAACGGAAAATTCAAATGGAATTGGACGGCGCGGCGGGACAAATACTCAACCTAACCGTTGCTTTTTATGAGACTACTGGATCGTGGATACAAAATGTTTCCCTTGCTCTCTCTGTTTCTGCTCTCTTTCTCCGTCCCGCAGTTTTGTGGTAATGTTGTGTGGAGCGCTCCTGGTCGTTTTTTGTTTTGTGTGAGTATGAATGTTTGTGCAGTGTTAGCTGTGTGTATGTTTGTATATGTCCGTCTCTGTGTGTTTGTTTGTATTGTGATGCCGGAGAGAGAGAGCACCAACATTCATACATACATCTGAAGTTGTAGCGGCCACCCAAACCAAACATGTTCAATGTTGAAGGTGATTAGGTTTTGATTGTGAAGTGCTTTCCTTCCTGTTTTGAATAATGGATGCATTAATTTCGGATTTGTCATGGATGGGATTTTGATGTAATAATTTTCTTGTTTTGATCAGGTTTACGTTTGATGCATTAATCCCTGATTTGTCCATTCATGGAATGGGATGGGATTTTGATGCAACAATTTCCCGATAGGGAAGAGCAGCTGTCCAATCTCCAGATTACCTTTTACTTTTTGGTTTTGTTTACATATCTCTGTATCATATTATTAGAGAGTTCTGCTTTTGTTTTATTGAATGAATGGGACTGAAATCAAGTAGCTGAAAGTGGTTTTGTTTTATTGAATGAATGTTCAGTACAGCCGTGCTATGAACGGTACAAGAAGGTATAGCCACTTGCTCAAAAGACGCAAAAGGTACACATCTCCCTTTTTAGTGCTATAAGTGTTTCATTTATACTTGAACATGTGACGGGCCTACTGGATGTTTAATCGTAAGACTAGGTTTGTTTTAATGATGTGCCACCTGTGTGTGCACGCCCCGTCGTGCATTTCTTTTTTCAAGGCTGATAATACATCTTGAACATGATGTGATTGTATTGCAAATATAATTATGACTCATTTTGGGGTTTCAGTTTTTGATTTTGGGGTTTCAGTTTTTGAGAGATGCTTAATAGCAGAATAAAGAACACTCGATAATACATTTTTTCATCCTTTAGAAACAGTGGTGGGGTTGGTCCGCAGAGTTTCAATGACGTAGTGAGTTACATGACCTGAGGCGTGTTTTTGCCTCCACCGACGCAGGAACGAGTCTGCGGAAGTAATAGAGACCACTCGAACTTATTGTCCAGGTTTGGATAATGAAATATTGGAAGATAGACCTCCCTGAAAAGATATTTGAAGAACTATGGTTTTTTTCTTTTTCATTTTTAAAATTATTTAAAATTACTCTGTTGCCGATCAACTCAATAATTAACTTCAAAGCATGTTAATATTTTTTTATTTTATGTTATATTTTGAGTAACAGAGACCACCAGAACCTATTACCCAGTTTTGGATAATGAAATATTGATAGACCACCCTGAAGAGATATATTACCCAGGTCAACTCAATAATTAACTTCAAAGTATGTTAATATTTTTGTATTTTATGGTATATTTTTTATTTTAAGTTATATTTTTTATTTTTATTTTAAGTTATATTTTTGTTAAACTCTGTTTCAGATATTTTTTAAATTACTCTGCTGCTGGATCAACTCAATAATTAACTTCAAAGTATGTTAATATTTTTTATTTTTATTTTAAGTTATATTTTTGTTAAACTCTGTTTCAGACAGGCATTTTTGGTTGGAGGAATTTACATGCGGCTTTCCCTTCCTATCCGTGAAACGATGTTTGGTTGGTTTGCAGGTTACGCGCATGAGATGGCATGGAGGAGAAAGAAACAACAATGAAGATAACTTCACTTTTTTCATAGTTATTTCAGGTTAATTGTGATGGGGTTGTACAATCCAATCCTCCGCAGGGTTGAATTCATGGAGGCAGGTAGGTACATACTGCCATTTGCTAGTGAGATTTATACAAGAGACTATATTAGCTAGCTAATCAGAGCATCACATACATTATTAATCAGAGCATCACCTACATTATTATTTAGAAGTCTATTTGTTAAAAACTGCCTTCGCATACCATCATAGGGTTGCCTATGATGCCTTAATGTAAGGATTAGGTTTTGAGAACGAATATACCATGGATGAGAATGTGCAAATTGGTGAAGAGGGTGTCTGAACTGTTTGTGCTCGGCAAGGTCGAAGTTGAGCTCCTCGCTATGGAAAACTGTATGGATTTCCGGGTATGAGGAAAGCTTTGATCTACGACGATTCCTCTGTCAAATCCTTTTTCTCCGTGTGTTTATGAACAAATCATAAAGCATTATATTAATTTTTTATTTTATGAAGATTTTAAGATTAATTTTTTAATTTATGGAAATCTTAAAATTAATTTTTTTAAGTTTAGAGAGATGGTAAGAAAAAATAGTTTAGGGGATCATAAGATTGATTATTTTAGTTTATGGAAATTATAAGATTTCTTCAAATTTAAAATCTGTTTTTCCTTCCATTTTTTTTGTCCGTGAACAGAATATAAAATGTTATATTTTTTTTAACATTTACTGAAGATTTTATTATCAATCTGTTTGTTCGATTAATTTATGAAGAATAATATGATAAATTGATTTTTTTTTCCATATTCTTAATATGATATTAGAAAGCTCCATTTTAAAAATAATTTTAATTTTGGATAGGAATTATTTATATGAACAATAATAAAGTTATTATGTATAACATGTTTGGGATTATAACAAATAATGATCACTAGATTGTAAAACATGTGATTATAACAAATAATGATCACAAGATTGTAAAACATGTTTGGGATTATAACAAATAAATAAACAAATAATGATCACTTGATTGTAAATTGGAAACCCATCCGTCTTGGTTGCGTCATATTTGAGCTCGCGTGGTTATTTACTCAACATTCATAATTGAGTTTGTGTGTATATGTGTCTGTGGGTGTTTGTTTATTTTGCCATGGAGAAGTTTGTATGTATATGTTTCTGTGGGTGTTTGTTCATTTTTCCATGGAGAAGAGAGAGTATTAACATTCATACATACATTTGTAGTTGCAGGGGTCACCCAAGCCAAACATGTTTTATGGTGAAGGATTAGGTTTTGATTTTGTGTAGTTCTTTCTTTAAGTTTAATGTATTAATATTGGCATTAATTTCTGATTTGTATATTCATGGAATGGGATACCAATAGGGCCACCTAAGTCAAATATGTTCCATGTTGAAGGTGATTAGGTTTTGATTTTGTGTAGTCCTTTCCTCCCTGTTTTGAACAGGTTTAAGTTTGATGCATTAATTGGCATTAATTTCCGATTTGTAGAGTCATGGAATGAGATGGTATTTTGATGCAATAATTTCTTGATAGGAGAAGGAAGAGCAACTGTCCAATCTCCAGATTACCTTTTACACCTAAGCTAAATATGTTCCATGTTGAAGGTGATTAGGTTTTGATTTTGTGTAGTCCTTTCCTCCCTGTTTTGAACAGGTTTAGGTTTGATGCATTAATTGGCATTAATTTCTGATTTGTATATTCATGGAATGAGATGGTAATTTCTGATTTGTATATTCATGGAATGAGATGGTATTTTGATGCAATAATTTCTTGATAGGAGAAGGAAGAGCAACTGTCCAATCTCCAGATTACCTTTTACACCTGAGCCAAATATGTTCCATGTTGAAGGTGATTAGGTTTTGATTTTGTGTAGTCCTTTCCTCCCTGTTTTGAACCGGTTTAGGTTTGATGCATTAATTGGCATTAATTTCTGATTTGTATATTCATGGAATGAGATGGTATTTTGATGCAATAATTTCTTGATAGGAGAAAGAAGAGCAACTGTCCAATCTCCAGATTACCTTTTACGTTGGTTTCCTTTTTCATCAACTCTATTGCCATGTCTATCAAATTAAAGCGTTCTGGGCTGTTAGAAACGATAGGTAACTGAAATCAAATTAGTTTAGATTAGTTTTGTTATATTGAATAAATGTTCAGGGCAGCCGTTCTGTGAATGGTACAAGAAGGTATAAACACTTGCCGGAAAGGCCCAGAAGGTACCGATCTCTTGATAATACATCCGCATCCGCTTGCCCGAAAGGTGCAGAAGGTACGGATCTCTTGATAATACATCTTGAACATTATGTGATGGTATCGCAAATATAATTATAACTATTTTTTGTGTTTCAGTTTTGGAGAGATGCTTAATAGCAGCATAAAGAAAGCTTTATAATACATTTCTTCATTTTTTTTAAAACAGTGTTTGGATTGGTTTTCAAAGTCGAGGTGACTTGGTGAGTTATTGAGACAGCGGAAGACTACCGGAATCTATTGCCCAGGTTTGGATAATGAAACATGGGAAGATAGACCTTCGTGAATAGATATTTGATATTTCTTTGTCATTTTTAAAATTACTTTGCTGCCATCAACTCAATAATTAATTTCAAAGCATGTTCTTTCTCTATTATGCTACATGTATTTTATGTTATATTTTACCTTAAAACTAAGGTATTCATGGATGGCCATGTAGACTCTGTTTCAGAAAGGCTTTTTTGGTTTCATTAATTTATATGTAGTTTTTTATTATTATTTGTGAATCTGAGCTNNNNAGTTACTCATATGAGATGGTATGAAAGAGATATTAGAACTTTACTTTGTTGACTAATATCATATGAGATGGTTTAGTTTCATTAATTTATATGTAGTTTTTTATTATTATTTGTGAATCTGAGCTTACTTGAAAGTTACTCATATGAGATGGTATGAAAGAGATATTAGAACTTTACTTTGTTTTACTAATATCATATGAGATGGTATGAAATAGATTTAAAAACTTTACCTTATTGACCAAATCAATATATTATAGATATTAGAAAAATGTTAGATATGAAATTTATATATATATGAAGTATACACATTGTTATTTCATAAAAATGTTTTTTTATTAAAAAAAATGTATTAAAAAGATATTTCAATTTTTAACCAAATTTTGTTGAGATATTTATTAATATTTAATAAGATCTGTCAATTTTTTAAAGTATTTATTAATATTTAATAAAATTAAATATGTAAATAAAAATGCTATCAAAAATGAAAAGAAAAAAGATGATGGAGGTGTACAAGTCTATGTGCAAATTGAATTAGGAGACAAATAGATACACACTATCATATGCCAATAAGATTTATATTAGAAACTACATTAACTAATCACAGCCTCACATTATTATTCAGAAGTCTCTTCTTGAAGAACAACGGCTTTCCTATACCATCTTAGGGTTGCCTTAATGTAAGGATTAAGTTTTCTGCCAGTGTCATAAGGTATTGAGAACAACAAAGGCTTTCCTATACCATCTTAGGGTTTCCTTAATGTAAGGATTAAGTTTTCTACCAGTGTGATAATTTATTGAGAACAATTGAACAATTACACAATGAATGAGAATGTGCAAATTGGTGAAGAGGGCGTATGAACTATTTGTGCTCGGTTAAGGTCCAAGTTGAGCTCCTAGCTATGGAAAAAATTGTATGGGTTTCCCTCTAAGAGGTAGGGTTTGCTAGTGAAAGGTACTGCTTGTCAAATCTTTCCAATCCGTTTTTTTTTTTATATGTTAACAAATTACAAAATAATAAATATTATATTATATATTATTTTTTAGTTTATGGAGATGATAAGATTAATTTTATAATTTAGGGAGATTCTAAAATTATTAGAAATTTGTTTGTCCTTTTATTTTCCATGAACTAACAGAATATAAAATGCTATAAATTCATTTTTTTTATTCTAAAAGATTAATCTGTTTTTTATTAATTTATGGAGATTAGTATTAGAAGTTGAATTTTTTTTTATAATCTTATAATTGTATTATTTTCAAAATAAATTTAATTTTGAATAAGTATTATATATATTGAAATCTCATAAAAATTCATTTTGTAATATATATATTTTTTATAAGGATAAAGTTATTATAAATGATGTTTGTCGTTATAATCATAGTTGTCAAATTTGATGGAATTGATAAGAAAAACAATTCGAAAATTTGTCAATCCTTTCCCTTCCGCCCAATTATGAGTAAAATTCGATTGTTTTTGTGGTAGAGGGATCTCAAGTGACTAGAGGAGGCCCAGGCTGAAATGGTGGGTGAATTTGACCGAGAATAAAAGCGAAGGAAGGGATCACAACAAAATCTGATTGCACTTGGAAGATCATTTCGTGCTCTTTTGAATTCGCAAATAGTTATGGAGTAAGCTGTTTTTGATGCCTTTCAGATTCCCTTCTATGTTGCATGGGCAATTTTCCTCTTAGCTGTTTCATTTCCCATTTCCTCTTAGCTGTTTCATTTCCCATTCCCAGTTCCAGTCCCTCAATTTCATTTTTCAAGTGACAATTCTTCCTCATCTGAATTAAATGGGTATGGGTATATATAGTAAATATAGGTGAATCCAATAAAATTAAAAAAGAATATGATTCTTCATGTTACACATATGTTATTTATATAAATAAAGGTTGTATGGCAATGCAATTTCTCTGCGAATTAGTTGGGAAATACATGTTGAACAATGAAACTTAATATAACTAAATGCACAAGTAATGAATATTTTTTGTTAAAAGATAATAATTGAGGGTTATTTGTTATTCAATAGTAAGATGAATGGAACTATAATATTCATAAATATATAAAAAATATATTAAATATAATAATAAATAATATATTAGATAATAAATATAATAATGTATAATAATAAATACATAGTACAACTTTTTATATTTAGATGTGGTGAGTGGTGAAATTTATTAATTATGTAATTAATTCTACATATTGAAAGACGTGAAGGGTAACACTTCAATTCTATCAACCAATTAGAAATGAGAAACACAAATATTTTTATTATATCCAAAATTATATATTTGTTTTTCTATGTTAAACATTACATTGCATACACAAAATTATAGTTAAAGACAAATTAATATCACATCAATATTACATCAAAATCAAACTCATTACTATAATTCCATGACAAAGATTAATAAAAGTGTTCTCTTTTAACCTAAAATAAACAAAAACTACTCAAAATAAATATCCACAAAACACTCTTTTCCTTATTTGTAACATAAATCTCGTCCTAAAAAAGATCAATTTGAACAAGAAAACATTGAATATAAAACCCCAAGTGGGACACCTTCATTCACCAAAAATAGAACTTTAAAACAGAACTTTAAAAACTGCTTTAGCTCAAAATAGAAAGGACAAGTTCAAAAAAAAGCGCACTAGATAAGATTCTAAAAGCACAATGGATATGATTCGTTTTAACCAAAAATATCTCATGGAATGATCCACCTGCTATACCAAGTCATGGTAACCTATGCTCACTATAGGCCATTGATTCATGTACAACTCATTCACCCTATCATTGTTATTTTAATAGGCCATTGATTCATGTACAACTCATTCACCCTATCATTGTTATTTTAACGTGATGCTTTAGTTTTGTATTTTCTGGAAATCACTTGAAATTTATGGGTTTTCTTCTTCATCATATACAACTCCATCTATGCATAGCATTTCATAAAAATAGAATTTCCTTGAGCACCAAAAATCAAAATCAAACACATGCTCTTTTCCAAAAATATCAAGAAAGGTGACTGGTTATAAAAATAAATAATAAATTTAAAAAATATCAAAAAAGTGACTGGTTATAAAAATAAATAATAAATTTAAAAAAAAATAATAGAAAAACAGCAAATTTCCAAAACTAATAAATCCAAAAATCAAAATATACCCTTTTAAAAATTATATCCAAAAATATATATTTGTTTTTCTATGTTAAACATTACATTGAAAACATAAATTTATGATAAAAAAAAAAATTAATATCACATCAATATTAAGTCAAAAGCAAATTCATTATTATAGTTCCATGACAGGAACTAATAAAAACTTCTACCTTTCTTATTTAAAAGACAGTCTTAGCTATTTCTTTTATTCTCGTGTCTCAGTTTTTATTATAGTTCCATGACAGGAACTAATAAAAACTTCTACCTTTCTTATTTAAAAGACAGTCTTAGCTATTTCTTTTATTCTCGTGTCTCAGTTTTTGAGAAATGCTGGAAAATCAGCATATAGAAAGTTCGATCATACATTTCTTCATCTTTTTGAAACAGTAATTTGGTTGGTCTGGGTAGTTGAGATGACGTGGTGAGTTACGTGACCTGAGGCGTGTTTTTGCCTAGGCGAGGGCAGGAAAGAGTCCGCTGAAATAATAGAGACTACTGGAACCTATTGTCCAGGTTTGGATAATGAAATATTGAAAGATAGAGCTCCCTGAATAGATATGAATTGTTTTTTTTTTATTTTTTATTTTTTTTAAATTATTTTTTTACCTATCAACAATTCAATAATTAACATCAACAATTCAATAATTAACTTTAAAGTATGTTTTTTTCTTTATGCCTATTTTTTTTTTTTTTAATTATTTTTCTACCTATCAACAATTTAATAATTAACATCAACAACTCAATAATTAACTTTAAAGTATGTTTTTTTCTTTATGCCTATCAACAACTCAATAATTCAGAGTATGTTCTTTCTTATGTTAGATGTATTTTATGTTATACTTAGGTTAGATGCATTTTATGTTATACTTTTGTTAAAATGAAGGGATTCATGGATTGACCCTGTACACTCGGTTTTAGAAAGGCCTTCTTGGTTCGAGGAGTTTACACGCATCTTTTCCTTACTCTGCCACGGTGTTTGGTTGGTTTGCAGGTTACGCACATGAGATGGTGTTGAAGAGAAAGTAAAAAACAATGAAGATTACATCACCTTTTTTCCATGGTTATTTCACCTTAAATGTGATGCGGTTGTACAAGTCTCTGTCTCTGTCGGGTTGAATTATGGATGCAGGTATGTAAACTCTGCCATTTGTTACTGAGATTTATACTAAAGACTTCGTTAGCTAATCAGAGTATCTCTTCCTACGCAACATCACATTATTATTTAGAAGTCTCTTAGTTTAAAACTGCCTGCACATACCATCACAGGGTTACCTTAATGTAAGGATTACGTTTTCTACCATCCTAGGGTTGTCTCAATGTAAGGATTACATTTTCTGCTAGGTATTGAGAACAAATAGCTATGGATAAGGATGTGCAAAAATTAGTGACGAGGGCGTATGAGCTGTTTGTGCTGGGAAAGGTCGAAGTTGAGCTCCTCGCTATGAAAAACTGTATGAGCTTTCCATAAGAGTTAGGGTTTGTTAGGAAAAGTACATCGATTCCTGTGTAGAGTTTTTTCTCTGATTTCTTGCTGTTAATAGATCATAAAATATTATTTTTTAGTTGATGGAAAGGATAAAGATCAATTTTTTTTTTACTGAAATTGTAAGAGAAATTAGTTTATGAAAATGATTTTGATTCCTTTATAAAAATGATAATCCAGATCATTTTGTTATATTTTTCAAAAATTAGATGTATTTTATGTTATATTTTTGTTAAAATGAAGGAATGCCTAGATTGATCTTCAGAAAGGCCTTTTTGGTTCTAGGAATTTACATGCAGCTTTTCCTTCCTATCCTTAACACGGTGTTGGATTGGTTTGCAGGTTAAGCACATGAGATGACATGGAGGAGAAAGAAACAACAATGAAGATTACATCATTTTTTTTCATAGTAATTTCACTTTAATTGTGATGCGGTTGGCGGTTTTACAAGCCTCCGCCGGTTTGACTTCATGGAGACAGGTAGATACATACTGCCATTTGCTAGTGAGATCTATACAACAGACTACATTAACTAATCAGAGCGTCACATTATTATTATTATCACATAATAATCATAGAGTTGACTACATTAACTAATCAGAGCGTCACATTATTATTATTATCACATACCATCATAAGGGTTTCCTTAATGTAAGGATTAAGTTTTCTGCAGTGTCACTAGGTATTGAGAATGAATACATTATTATTATCACATAATAATAATAATAATAATAACAACAACAACAACAACAACTACTAATCAAAGCGTCACATTATTATTATTATCACATAATAATCATAGAGTTGACTACATTAACTAATTAGAGCGTCACATTATTATTATTATCACATACCATCATAAGGGTTGCCTTAATGTAAGGATTAAGTTTTCTGCAGTGTCACTAGGTATTGAGAATGAATACATAATGAATGAGAATGTGCAAATTGGTGAATTGGACGTATGAACTGTTTGTACTGGGCAAGATCGAAGTTGAGCTCCTCGTTATGGAAGATTGTAAGGGCTTCCCGGTATGAGGTAGGGTTTTTTATATGGCTATTCCTTCCTCAAATCATTTTTCTCCGTTCCTTATGTCTCTTAACAAATCATAAAATACTATATTATATTTTTTAGTTTATGGGGATTATAAAATTAATTATTTTAGTTTAGAGATTCCTTTGTTTACTTGCTTGTGAAAGGTATCTCGATTCCTTTGTACAGTCCTTTTTCTCCGTTCTTTCTGTAACAAATCATAAAATATTACATTCATTATATTTTAGTTTATGGGGATTATAAGATTAATTTTTTTTGGTTAGTTTATGGAGATTATAAAATTAATTTTTTTAGTTTATGAAAATAATAAGAAAAATGTTTTGCAACTAGTTGTATGTAATTGTATGGTATATATTTTTTGGTTAGTTTATGGAGATTATAAGATTGATTTTTTAAGTTTATGAAAATAATAAGAAAAATATTTTACAACCTTAGTTATATAATATATATGATATATGATAAATATTGGTTAAAAAATTTTAATGGTGTATTGCTCAATATGAGATTTTGAAGAAATAAGGTTAGGTTGGTGCGTGCAAAGATGGAAGAGTAGCCCTCCAATCTCCTGATTATCATTTACGTTGGTTTCCTTTTTCGTATAGTGCAATATGAGATTTTGAAGAAATAAGGTTAGGTTGGTGCGTGCAAAGATGGAAGAGTAGCCCTCCAATCTCCTGATTATCATTTACGTTGGTTTCCTTTTTCGTATAGTGCAACTCTGTTATTATCTCCTTTGCATTGCCATGTCTCTCTATCGTATTAGAGCGTTCTGGGCTTTTCGGAACGATGGGTAGCTGAAATCAAAGGTTGAGAGTAATTTTGATTTAATGAATAAATGTTCAGGCCACCTGTGCTTTGAAGGGTATAAGAAGGTATAGTTGCTTGCCCCAAAGGCGCAGAAGCTACACATCTCCCTTTTTCTTCTTTGTGCTATAAGTGGTTCATTTATCCTTGAACATGTGATGTGCCTGTTGGTTGATTAATCTTAAGACAAAGTTTGTTGTTATGAGCCCATAGGCTGTGTGTGCACGTTGTCGTAGTGCATTTCTTTTTTCAAGGCTGGATAATACATTTTGAACATTATGGGCTTGTATTACAAATATAATTGATCGTTTTTGTGTTTTAGTTTTTTAGAAATGTTTAATAGCAGCATAAAAAAGCTGGATAATACATTTCTTCTTTTTGAAACAGTGGTTGGATGGGGATTGTATTGCAAATATAATTATGACTTGTTTTTTTTTAGTTTTTTAGAGATATGTAAATAATAAAATTTATCTAATAATACTCCCCTCTCATTTTTTGAAACAGTGGTTGGATCGAGATTGTATTACAAATATAATTATGACTCGTTCTCGGGTTTCAGTGTTAGTTTTTGGGAGATATGTAATGGCAGTATAAAGCAGGATAAAACATTTCTTCATCTTTTTGAAACAGTGGTTGAGTTGGTCCACAGAGTTGAGATGACATGGTGTGTGTTAGTTTTTGGGAGATATGTAATGGCAGCATAAAGCAGGATAATACATTTCTTCATTTTTTTGAAACAGTGGTTGGGTTGGTCCACAGAGTTGAGATGACATGGTGAATTACGTGACCTGAGGTGTGTTTTTTCCACCACGGAGAAAGGAACGAGTCTGTCTGCGAAAGTAACAGAGACTACCGAAACCTATTGCCCAGATTTGGTTAATGAATATTGGAGAATAGATGAAGAAATGTGATATTTCTCTTTTTCGTTTCTTAAATTACTCTGCTGCCCATCGAC
Organism: Picea abies; assembly: GCA_900067695.1. Taxonomy (NCBI): domain Eukaryota; kingdom Viridiplantae; phylum Streptophyta; class Pinopsida; order Pinales; family Pinaceae; genus Picea; species Picea abies. Next base: position 3,827 of record CBVK0101743182.1, on the reverse strand, counting down.
TCAATAATTAACTTCAGAGTATGTCCCAGATTTGGTTAATGAATAATTTGGCTAATGAATATTGGAGAATAGATGAAGAAATGTGATATTTCTCTTTTTCGTTTCTTAAATTACTCTGCTGCCCATCGACTCAATAATTAACTTCAGAGTATTCCTTATGTCTCTTAACAAATCATAAAATACTATATTATATTTTTTAGTTTATGGGGATTATAAAATTAATTTTTTTTAGTTTAGAGATTCCTTTGTTTACTTGCTTGTGAAAGGTATCTCGATTCCTTTGTATAGTCCTTTCTCTCCGATCTTTCTGTAACAAATTACAAAATATTATATTCATTATTTTTAGTTTATGGAGACTATAAGATTAATTTTTTTTAACAAATCATAAAATATTATATTCATTATTTTTAGTTTATGGAGACTATAAGATTAATTTTTTTGGTTAGTTTATGAAGATTATAAGATTAATATTTTTAGTTTATGAAAATAATAAAAAAAATGTTTTGCAACCTTAGTTGTATGATATATATAATATATAATAGATATTGGTTAAAAAAATTTAATAGTGTATTGCTCAGTATGAGATTTTGAAGAAATAAGGTTAGGTTGGTGCGTGCAAAGATGGAAGAGTAGCCCTCCAATCTCCTGATTATCATTTACGTTGGTTTCCTTTTTCGTATAGTGCAAGTCTGTTATTATCTCCTTTGCATTGCCATGTCTCTCTATCGTATTAGAGCGTTCAGGGCTTTTCGGAACGATGGGTAGCTGAAATCAAAGGTTGAGAGTAGTTTTGATTTAATAAATATATGTTCAGGCCAGCTGTGCTTTGAAGGGTATAAGAAGGTATAGTTGCTTGCCCCAAAGTCGCAGAAGCTACACATCTCCCTTTTTCTTCTTTGTGTTATAAGTGGTTCATTTATCCTTGAACATGTGATGTGCCTGTTGGATGATTAATCTTCAGACAAAGTTTGTTGTTATGAGCCCATAGGCTGTGTGTACGTTGCCGTAGTGCATTTCTTTTTTCAAGGCTTGATAATACATCTTGAACATTATGGGCTTGTTTTGCAAATATAATTATGACTCGTTTTTTGTGTTTTAGTTTTTGAGAAATGCTTAATAACAGCATAAAAAAAGTTGGATAATATTTCTTCTTCTTTTTGAAACAGCGGTTGAATCGGGATTGTATTGCAAATATAATTATGACTCGTTCTCGTGTTTCTGTTTTAGTTTTTGGGAGATATGTAATGGCAGCATAAAGCAGGATAATACATTTCTTCATCTTTTTGAAACAGTGGTTGGGTTGGTCCACAGAGTTGAGATGACATGGTGAGTTACGTGACCTGATGCGTGTATTTTCCACCACGGAGAAAGGAACGAGTCTGTCTGCGAAAGTAACAGAGACTACCGAAACCTATTGCCCAGATTTGGTTAATGAATATTGGAAGATAGGCCTCAGTGAATAGGTGAAGAAATGTGATATTTCTCTTTTTCATTTCTTAAATTACTCTGCTGCCCATCGACTCAATAATTAACTTCAGAGTATGTCGTTTCCTTCTTGTCATCTTTTAAATTACTCCGCTGCCCCTTACTCAATAATTAACTTCAGAGTATGTTGTTTCCTTTTTATGCGAGATGTATTTGATGTTATATTTTTGTTAAAATGAAGGCATTTATGGATTGACCCTGTAAACTCAGTTTAGAAATGCCTATTTTTTTTGTCCGGGGAATTTACATGCAGCTTTCCCTTCCTTACTATCACTGACACGGTGTTTGGTTGGTTTGCAGGTCACGCACATGAGATGGCATGGAGGAGAAGGGAAATTCATAGTTATAAGTAGAGTGTGATGCGATTGTACAAGCCTGGGCCGGGTTGAATTCATGGAGGTAGGTGGGTACACACCACTATTTGCTAGTGAAATTTATACTAGAGACTACATTAGCTAATGAAAGCATCACATTATTATTTAGGAGTTTTGTTGTTAAGAACTGCCTACACAACATCCTAAAATTGCCTTAATGTAAGGATTATATTTTCTGTGAATGTCACAAGGTATTGAGAACAAATACGCATGAGAATATGTAAATTGGTAAAGAGGGCATATGAATTGTTTGTGTTGAGCAAGGACGAAGTTGAGCTCGTTGCTATGGAAAACTGTATGGATTTTCCAGTAAGAGGTAGGGTTTGCTAGTGAAAGGTACCACGATTCCTTTGTCAAATCCTTTCTCTCCGTTACTTCCATCTGTTAAAGGATCATAAAATACTATATTAATTTTTTAGTTTATGAAAAAGATAAAAAATTCTGTTTGTGGCTCCATTCTTTTTTACCGTGAATATAATATAAAATGATATACTCAATTTTTTTTGTTTACTTAATATTGTAAGATTCTTAACATGAAAAATTTGTTCGTTCGATGTATTTATGAAGAGTTTTATCAGAAGTTGAATTTATTCTTTCATAATCGTAATAGGTATAAATGATAGGTATTTTTTATATATATGTTGAAATTCCATGAAGTTTACTTTGCAATATACTCTTTTCCACAAGGATAAAGCTATTATGTATGACATGTTTGAGGTTATAGCCAATAAATAGAGGTTATAATAAATATGGGTTATAGCCAATAAATAAATAGCCATAAAATTATTAGGAATGAAATATTTCAGGTTATAACTAATTAATAAATAATGATAGTTAGATTGTAAATTGAAAACCTCGCTCTTGTTTCTTTTATTATTAAAAAATTAACTTTTATAATAAATGCTTTGTTTTATCTATGTGATGGAATTGTGTTTATTTTTATTTTTTTATTTAAATCAAAAAAATTATAAAATTTAAATTATTGAATCAAGATTCATAATATTCATGGTCACATCCTTCCTATTGTTTCTTATAGTTAATGCTTGGAATATTTGTAGTTTAACTTTGATTGTTTATGTGTATTTAATTTTTTCTTTGACCTGTGTGGTTATTGATTCAATATTCATAATTATATTCATAAGTATCTTAACTTCAATTTTTGGTATGTATTTAATTTTTTCTCCTAGATTGTGTGGTCATTGACTCAACATTCATAGTTGCATCCTTGGGATTGTCCTTTATAGTTAATGCTTGGAACCTTTGAAGCTTAACATCTAGTTAATGCTTGGAACCTTTGAAGCTTAACATCTAGTTTTTGTGCTGGAAATGCTCTATCTTACAAGCATGGATTGTAATTAAACATTTTACACTTCCACTTAGATAGTGTAGTTGATTAATCATAGTCAACTAACATCCTTTTTGTTGGTGTGTTGAGTCAAGTTCATGCCACACCTTTCACATAAGATTCCTTAGAACTTGAAATGGCTCAACACATTCTTGCAATTGACTTATTCTATCCTCCTTCCTCAAGTTTTTGTTGTGCGTTAGATAGTTGGGATTGTTATCGCACAAGTTGTAAGTTGGGAAAAGCTTGACCCAATCCACCAAATGGCGACAACTAAGAGAACACCTACCCACTGTCACCTACGATAGGTGTTCTCATCACTTTAGAGATGATAGAATCACCTCAAGGGGTGAATCCCAGTGACCCTAGGGGGAAATGAAATGGAAAGTGAGATGTATGAATGGAAGTCCCTATAGGTCAAGTTACTAGATGGAAGAAGGCTTGAGGATGAGTCTTGAGAGTGGTTTAAAGTTTCGAAGTCCTTGGGTATCTGCTAAGAGTGTTTGTACATGCCCAAGACACAGTAAAAACCAATTGTACACATTATATATTAGGTGGACAAGCAAGTTAAGTTTGTTGTTTCTAATTGCAGAAGTAAATAAAGATGTATATCAGCAATGAAA